>WEKX01017633.1:348021-430507 GCA_013390025.1 Pitta sordida | reverse complement strand
TCTTTGAGGTCCTTTCAAGCCTTATCTGCACTGTGAATATGGTGAATATTGTGAAACACGATTGAAAGATAAAAAACCCAGGTGTGTGTCAGGTGGGTGGGGTGGAGCAGGAGAAGCCTGAACCTGGCTAGGAGTGCATATTACAGAAAAGCTAAGTCAGGGCTCTGGGATGAGTGAAAAACCCCTTGCAACTACTGGCAAAGACAAGTGCTGGCACCCAAAGGTGCCTTTAGGGCAACACGAGCAGCACTTTGCCCATTTCTCCAGGAGTTGCTCCAAGGAAAATACCTGACTCCTCAAGGATACAAGACCTCCAGCTCCTACCTGGCTCAACCTGCAAGATTCCCCATTTTTCATCTCCCCGTTTGGCTCCCGTGGGACAACCCCTGGGAAGGGATTGCTGCTCCCAGCTCAGCTCTCCACGGGCTGTTCCTGGAATTGTGTCGGGTGCCTGTGGCTGTGCCATTTGACACTGATGTTATCACTCTGTAATTACCATCATCTCGGGGCAGGAGGGAGCAGCTCCATCCCAATATGACTTTCCAGCTACTTAAAGGGAAAAAGAACCCCACTAAACAATCTAGAACCAGAACTTTCCCAGATCTTTAAATTGGTCTCATTATCTATTATTAATCAATTTGTTAATAATGGCATTGTACCTCACACAGAGGAAGAATTTAACTCTCATCCTCATGGACAAAGAGGAAAAATGTAACTTATAGGCAAAAAGATGATCCTTAAGGTCACACAGGACACTTGCAACAAGATGGAGAATTGAATTTACAGTGGGAAGTGACCCCTTGAATTAATTTTTAATTCTTGAAACCCTCACTCAGACAATTGTTTTTAGTTTTGTCTTTGTTGGGTTTGGTGGGTTTATTTTAAATTTCTCTGCAGATGAAGACTGTGGGCTTGAGTTGCACTGCACAATGCCCTTCCAGGTTCTCAGTGGGACACCAGGAACCTCCAAGAGCCAGGTTGGAAAGCCCTGAATTAGGATTTCCCCTCTGGATGTGCTGATCCCAAGGGGCTACAGGGAATCCTTTGGGTTTCATTCCGTTTCAGTAACGCTTTTAAAAATAGACCTTGTAGGAAGCAGGGAAGTATTTGTAGAGGTAAGGTCGAGCTTTGGGAGGTGTGACAGTGCTCAGGGGGCAGGCAGAGGTGAGCACAGCAGGAAGTCTTAGCTCAGCAAGCACCAATTCCCACCTGTCGCCTGCAGTCTATTCACAGGAGCTAATAATAAAAAGTTTGGGTTTCAATGGAGCCCTTCATCCCTTGTGATCCAAAAGCACCCGGCAAATTACACACCCAAAGGTCAGATCAGCTGGTGCTGAAATCCAGCCTGGCCTGCCCAGAACAATAGGAAGGGAGGAAAAGTATGTCCAAGGACAACAGAGTACATTCCCATTTATATCAAACATGCCTGGTGCTTTTCAAGGTCCATCCGGAGCGAGCAGGAATTGTAAAGCAGCCCGGAATATTGGAGTGTTGGTGATACTCCCTTGGTTTAACCCTTGGAAGAAGGAAAAGTGAAATAGAAAGGAGGAAAGAAGTTAAGCAGAGTTAGTGACACTGCTTGAAATCAATGCTGTGGTTCAAGAGAGGCTGCCCGGTTTAAGTCTGTTAATCCATCCCTTCTAACGCGCCCTTTCTGTGGATTAGATGTGTTGTTTGTCCATTGTTTCAAGGCAATGAAATGACTCATGCCCAGCCTGTTCTCAGGAAATCTTGCCAGGTGAGGGAGGGTGACATTTACTAGGGGACCTGTTAATTGGAATCAACCCTAATAATACAAACAAAACCAGAAAAGTCCAGTTCTCCTGTGTGGTCCAAGCCTTATCATTCCATCTCTGGGCAGCACCAGTATCTGGGAGCGAGGCACAATGAGTCTGTTCCACTGGGCAACCCCAAACAATCCTCTTTCCCAGGTCCTGCACCTTAAATCAAGACAAGGAAAGGCCAAAGGAGTTCTGAAGTGACAGATTCAATGGCCCTGGGAAGGGTAGGGAGGGGGAAGATGGAATCTCTCGTGTTCTCCCAGCACCTGCACCTTCCAAATCCAGCTGCACATCGGCTGGTTGGGAAGAACTTTATCCCAGCATACATCCATGGAGCTCCAGGTGCCAACTAAGTGATGCAGGAATCCTGTTGCTCATTTCCCATCTCCTGTCCTGGGATCTGCCCATGGAGGGACATCAGGTGGGGGTAACTAGAGTTCCAGTAAATACAGTTCCAAAGGAAAGGTTCTTTTAGAACTGGTACCTCCTTTCCCTTTTCTCATCCATATGAATTTATTCTCCATTATTAATATGAGAAAAGAGTGGGAAAACAAAGTCAGTCACTGTTCTGTGCCTGAATGATTATTTCAGTTAAAGCAGATCCAGGGAATAGCCTTTTAGAGGAAATTCATTTGGTTCACTATGTATTTTCAGTGCTACACATCCATCCAGGAGAGTAGGAGTGCCTTGGTTTGTAACCATCATTCCAGACAGGAATGCATGTTGGAAGTTGGTGTGGAGGAGGACCATGAAGATGATTAGAGGGATGGAACAACTCTCCTATGAGGAAAGGCTGAGAGACTTGGGATTATCCAGCCTGAAGAAGAGCAGACTCCAGGAAAACCTTATTGTAGCCTGTCAGTATTTAAAGGGAGCCTACAAAAAGATGGGGACAAAATTTTCACAAGGCCTGTTGCTGTAGGACAAGGAGTGATGGTTTAAACTAAAAGAGAGTTGATTTAGATTACTTTTAAGTGAGAACTTTTATTACAGTCAAAGTGGTGAAACACTGTCACAGGTTGCCCAGAGAGGTAGTGGATGCCCAAAACCAATGACCTTTAAGGTCCCTTCCAACCCTAAATGTTCTATAATTCCATGACCTATAACTCTAAAAGTTCTGTGGTCACACCTCCCTGCCCAGGAAGGTGCCTCAGCTGCCTCAAGGTGTCCCAGATCCACCAGAAACCTGATCTCAGTCTATACCACAGCTGAGGTGAACTTGAGGGGAACTGTAACACCCTTCAGACTCTGGAGACAATTCCCTTATCCTGGAATTGCAGCCTCTTGCCCTTAACAATGGTCATAGTTGTGCCACGTAACCCACAGCTGCCGCTCCAAGAGGAAGTGGGTTTCCCATAAATCCCATTTCCTATGTGCCACCCACGGATGGATGTGTGGAATTCCCCACGTGTGGAATTCCCCGTGTAACATGAGGTGCTCACCTGTGGGCAGCTGAACTGGGCCTCTTGTCAAGGACAACTCTTCCCTGGCTGTGGGGGGAGGTCAGGCACAGGAATCCATCTCCACTCCTACATTTGGATGCTGAAATTTAAGTGCTTCATTTCCAAGCCAAATGCCAGCCTCATCTGACTCGGGAATTTGCAGTTCCAGCTACTCCTCCTGCTTTATTTTATTGTGTTCGTACACAGGGGTGGGTTCTCTTCATATTTTAGGTTTAGTTCTATACCAGGAATAGCTGCAACTTCATTAGGATTTGTTAAATAATACAATAATAATATATATAAATAAATATCATAGTGAATTGAGCTAAGCTTAATCACTGGAGGTTAAAATAACTCACAGCAGGGTGGGTTGGTATGGATAGATCCATAAACCCTTGGTGCCTTCAGGAGGAAGGTCCCATAGGATGTATGGCCTTTCCTTATGGATCTCAAATCGGGAGTTTAAGCCTTGCTTTGGGTGTATTCTGAAGGTTGTACCTCACTTGTATATGATGCTCTCAAGGGTTTCTCTAAATCATTACCATATGAAAATCCAGTTCATTAGACAAAGAAAATTATTTAGATGAACATAGTAAATAAATATTTTTACTGATTTTCAGTCCAAGAAGTTGTTTCAATGTGTGTAATCTTCTGCCTTGCATAATAGAACCTGTGAGATTTCACTTGTTACCTTTATTTTAAAGTGCAAGGTTTCATAATTTTGGTCCGTTGACCAGCTCCATTTAAATTTCTCCATTAACTAGAGAACGATGATAACTAAAAAACCAGAATGTCAGACAGTCCAGGCTTCCCAATGTAAAAACATCTTATCAATCTGACATATTTGGGGTGTTACAGATGCCTCCAAAATACATAATTGGAAGCAAAGGGAATGTGCAGCAGAGCTAAAAAGGGATTTGGTTTTACATAATTATACAGAGCAAGAGTGAGGGGAGACACAAATTAAAGCAGGGAGGAGCTCCCAGGGTTTTGTAGAAGATTAAACCGATATAATTTGCCACTGCAGGGGAAAAGCAAGGAGAGAAAAAGTAACAATCAAAAAAAAGAATAAGAAAAATAATAATTAAAAGGAAAGAAGATGAAAAAATAATAACTCAAGTGCCTTTCTGCCACTTGGTAATGGATTATGGAGCACACTAATGCTAAAAGTCAAATTTCACCTCCAACTTACTTCATTTCACAGCCAAAACCACAAGGGAAAAAATAAAATCGTGTTCCCAAAGCCAAACACTTCATTTGCTGCTCCATCTGATCTTCAGGAGTTCTGGACCTCACCTGGTTTAATATGATGCTCCATCCCCATTAGTCCTCACCCTGTTCCTGAGCTGCAAATGCACCCTTGGAGACACAGAGAAGTGACAATGAGGGAATCCGTCCCAGCCACTCCTGGGCAGAGAATAACAACTTTCTGGAATGAAGTGGGATATTCTCTGTGGGAAGAAAAAATCTCTGCTGATTCCTGTGAGTCTTATGAATCCATCTTAGCCCAGCAAGATGGAAAAAAAGGAGGTACAAAAATATTTCCAAGTGGACCAATTTGAGATGTCAGGATGGTCCCAAGCATGGGTTACACAGGAATGAAACTTCCACTTCCTTCTGCTCTCCAGGGGAGACATCACTCTGAGCATGGCCTTATCCATACAGGGATAAATCTTCAGGGATAAAAATCTTCCGATCAAGGAGAGGTTCCCAAGGTGTCAGAGGTGCTCATCTGAGCTTCCCAAAGGATCAGCCCATGGATTGTGGAGCGCATGTGGAAGTTCTGGGAGCTGTATGGGCCATTGCAGGCACAAGGCTGGACAAAAGGTCACAGTATCACAGTGTTGATAAGGTTGGAAAAGACCTTGAAGATAATCTAGTCCAACCTATAATTCAACTAAAACCTAACAGCTGTAACATTTATATCATGACCCTCAACACCTCACCCAGCCTACCCTTAGGGGATTCAACCACCTCCCTGGGCAATGCATTCCAATGCCAGATCACTCTTTCAGTGAAAAACCTTCTCCTAATGTCAAGCCTAAACCTCCCTTGCTAGAGCTTAAGACCATGACCTCTCGTTCTATCTCCAATGGCCAGAGAGAAAAGACTGACCCCTGCCTGTCTACAACCCCCTTTTAGGTAGTTATAGACAGCCATAAGGTCACCCCTGAGCCTCCTCTTTTTCAGACTAAACAGACCCAGCTCCCTAAGCCGCTCCTCATAAGTCTGTGAGATCTGCTGGATTTCACAGGGGGGAAGGGACATTCTCCTCCTGGAAAGTGGGGGAATCACAGCTGTGACTCACTTGGAAAATGTGGATCAACATTGGAGTTGGTCATCCCAGAGTCTCTACGAACAGGTGTTTAGGGTGGGGTTCAGTCGGGTAACAAAGCTCTTTCTTACATTTTGGATGCCTCCTGCCTTGGCTAGAGGTGTTTGCTCCAGGGAAGCACCAGATCTCCTCCGGGGCCTCTGTCCTACGTGTGCCAGCCCTGCACAGGTGTCCTGCAGCCCCAGAGGATCCCTGGATTCCAATGTTTATGCAGGTGAACCTTCCCTTTGGAGAGCAGTTCATGTCCCTCCCTCAGTATCCAGGGGCTAATCCAGCTGTCCAAGCACAAGTATCTGATGGAATTTGAGATGTCCAAAATGATTCTGGTTTGCCTCCAGCTGCAGCTCCAGGATTCAAAACCTCTTGCAGTTGTCATGTCACATCTGGCAGAGCTCTGCACATGGATCAGATGCCCCCAAGCAGCTTGAGATGCTATGGGGGTGAAAATACATTGAGCTCTTGAAATATTCCTTTGCAAATAATTACTGGGGAGTCAATCCTATGAGGAGGAGCTGAAGGAGGCTCAGCCTGCAGAAAAGGAGGCTCAGGGGGCACCTGGAATTCTCTGCAACTCCCTGACAGGAGGGGGGAGCCGGCAGGGGGGAGGTATGTCGGGCTCTGCTCCAAGGGAACAAGGGACAGGAAAAGAGGGAAAGGCCTCAGGATGTGTCAGGGGAGGGTCAAATTGGATATCAGGAGGAATTTCTCCCTGGAAAGGGTGGTCAGGCATTGGAACGGTGGTGGAGTCCCCATCCCTAGAGGTGTCCAAGGAAGGACTGGATGTGTCACTCAGGGCTCTGGGCTGGGGGACAAAAGGGAGATTGAGCACAGCCTGGACTCCGTGGGGTGGGAGGGCTTTTCCAACATCAAAGATTCTGTGATTCAATGTTTGTGTGAGTCAATGACTCTGTAATTCAGTAATTCTCTAATTCAGTGATTCTTTAATCCTCCATCATCTCAGATTCCGGGCTCACAGTCTGAGGTGTGTGTGTCTACATCAATCAATCCGAAGGTACATGAGATACAGCTCTGCCTTTCTTGCCAAAGAGGTAAGATTTATGTCCTGAGATTTTAGGGTGAGCATTCAGCTCACAGGCTGAGTTTCCAAAATTTAGGTTCAACATTTAGGACTCTCCTCATGCACCAGCTGTCAAGTGGAGTCAGTGTAACTCTAGTTGGCATCTAGTTTGGCATCTAGTTCAGAGCAAAATCAACCCCAGGACAGTCATGGGAGGCTAATTGTGACAGGAGCTGGGGGAGATGTGGAGGAGAAAAACACCAGGGAGAACTTAGGGCTCCTTCCAGTGACTAAAACAGCTCTAGGACAGCTGGAGAGGGACTTGGGACAAGGGATGGAGGGGCAGGACAAGAGGGAATTGTTTTAAACTAAAAGAGGAAAGATTAAATGGGATATTGGGAAAGAATTCCTGGCTGTGAGAGTGGGGAGGGGCTGGAACAGATTCCCCAGAGAAGCTGTGGCTGCCCCATCCCTGGAAGTGTTCAAGGCCACGTTGGAGCAACCTGAGATAGTGAAAAGTGTCCCTGCCCGTGGCAGGAGAATGGGATTGGATGATTTTGAAGGTCCCTTCCAACCCAAACCCTCCTCTGGAAAGGACTGAAGGAGTTCATGTGGACACTTGGGTACAGCAGCCACCAAATGGATCCCACATGGAGACCAGGGCTGGGATATGGATGTGGGGGCCTTGGAAAACCTCCTGGCTCTGAGGCTGTGGAAGTGACAACCTTGAGATCCAAGTTACTGTGCTCACACCACCCTGGCCATTCCCTGAAAGCTATGGATGGAGTGACCAGGGTTTGACATTTGGGTGACTAAGAAAAGGAATCGGCTCCCCCGCACCTGAAATATAAATTCAAATAAGTCCATTGTGCAACAGCCCGTGAGGAACTTCACAGGCCCTTTGCCAAAACAAATAAAGGCAGATTTTAAGTGGGCTTTTTTTTTCCATCTATTCCTTAACATTGTAGGAAGCAAGACAGAGTTATGTTCCACTTGCCATTTACTGGAGAAATTTGGAGAATTTTGTTTTTATGCTCAAACTGGACAATGTTTCAAGCTTGGGAACACCAGTTTAGACTCTCATGTCACAGAATATTCTGAGTTGGAAGGGACCCACAAGGATCATCGAGTCCAACTCTTAACACTGTCTCCCTGGCGGGAATTGAACCTGGGTCTCCCACACACCAGGTGGGGACACTTACCACTGTACTAAAGTGGATTTCTGATAAACCACTAAATAAAATGTTCTATTTAATTTTCATCACTTTGCTTTGTCACATGCCCCCTAGCTAAAAGGAGGACTTAATTTCTGTAGGTCCTATATAAACCCTTAGATCTTTCTCTGCTCTTCCAGGCCAAAAAAGCAATACAGGTCCTTTGTCTGGTTTGGATGTCTGAGAGTGAATATTTTTCCTACCACTCAATGATCAAATGTCCAATCAACCTCCTACCTGCACAACCAGGTAGGGATTTTTTCTGGAATATTCCTTTCCTATATACTCAGGCAGAAAACTCAAATCCAGGGGATGCCAGGACTGCATCCTAAATGCCACTGGTTTTCTTTGGAGGCTTCCCAGCCTTGATGCAACAAATGTTGTTAAAATTGATGGAACTCCAGTCAACAATAGAGACCTTCTTCCAAAAGGAGCTGCTTTTTTTCAGGAGTGCACTAATGGGGAAGTGTCTTTGGGAGGATAAGTGGTTAAACATCCCTGATTCTCTTGCGTTTAGCCCAAGTTTAGTTGTGGAGCTGCACCAGCAGCTCTCCTACTCTGTGCCGTGGGCAAGTGCTGGTGCCAGTAACATGAGCCAAGGGGTTGGCACCCTGCTCCCACATCCTGGGAATTCCTTTGGCTGCTGCCAAGGGACAAAGCTGTGTGTATTCACACAGTGAAAGTCTTGAATGAGGAGCTCCCTGTCATGGGCTGAGGGAGAAAACCCAGGGATGTTGTGAGGGGAGAAGTGTCTGCAGTGCTGTGTCCCTTTCACTGAGGGACAAAGCAGCTCTGGCTTTTTTCCTTCAGATTTTGACAGAAGAAGCTGGTTTGGGGAAAGTCTGTCATCAGTGACAGGCAGAGGCTGAGTTGATTACAGTGTGTTACAGCAACTCTTTTCTTCTCAGAGTAAACAGGGATTTATAGAATCAGAATCCCAGAATGGTTTGGGTTGGGAAGAACCTTAAAGGTCATCCAGTTCCACCCCTGGTCATGGAGACCCTCCTCTATCCCAGATTGCTCCAAACTCCATCCAACCTGGTCTTGAACACTCCCAGGGATGGGGAATCCACAACCTTTTAGATGTGGCCCTTGGTTGTGTTTAAACTCTGACGTCTGCTCTAGTTCAGGACTTTAAACTGGGAGGGGTTTACCACAGATGGGTGGTCAAAACCACAGAGGAGTGGTTTTATTTGCTCTGAAAGACCCATGTGGGTGAATGTGTTTGTGGGTTAGGAAGGAGGAAAAGTGATTAGGACAGAGGGAATGGGAAGAAGAAGAGGAAGAGGGGAGGAGACAGAATCTCAGTGGCCTACAGCGATTCTTAAGCGTCACTTGTCCCCACTGCAACGTTCCCCCTCCTGAAATTCCCAGGAGGGTGGGATAATTGAAAAGCAATAGTGGGATGGCCTTTAGATGAGTTTTTAATCTTTCCACAAAATCTAATAAAACTTGAATGGCCCTCCTGAGGCCACATTTTATTGCCACGAATTCCCATTACATCCCTTGGAGAAGTAGCTCAAACATTAAAAATCTCCTTGTGAGTCCCTGTAAAAACAAATTCCTTCAGCCACCTCCTCACAGCTGCCAGGAACGCCCCTTTCCCCGGCAATTCCCCACCTTTTCTTCCTCGTGCCAGAGCACAGCAGCCACATTTGTCAGGACAGCCATGGAAAGGGGGATTTGTGGCCTCCTTCCTGCAGCATTTATGGCTAATAAAGACAAATGACACGTTATTTCTCAGGGAAAATTCTGTACTGTGAGGTCTGTCGAGTCCTTCTGGTGCAAATCTTCATAAAATATTCTGGTTTTCCTATTAGAATAAAAGCATTAAGGTTGGGAAAGACCTCCAAGACCAAATCCAACCTTCAAGCAAATCCCACCACGGCAAAGAAACCATATCACGAAGTGAAATGATGATATTTCAGCACCCTGCCCATTCCTTCCTCCAGTGTAAAGAAATTGCTGATATCTGAACCCTTGGAATTAGATTTATATTTCTTACCTCTCCCTCATTTTTTTAATAACTGGAAATCCTTATTTTACTCAGGTGACCCCTCATTAAGGTGGAGATTTAGGTGGCACCCAAATTTATGTGGAACCAAAATCCCTCATACATGAAATGGAACTAAGAAAAATAAGAAATCTTGTTTTTGTGTTATTTTTGTGTCCTCTTAGATAATCCTGTCTAATAAATAAATATAAGAAATATAATATGTACAGTAAATACAATAAATACAATAATAATATATGACTGTAGAAATGTGACTTGAATATGAAAACTCACATGGAAAATCCACTTTAAAGGGGCTGGTAAGTGACTGGCAGCTTGGTGGGTCATTGTACTTTTTTCTAGCTATAAAATCCATGTTTGCTACTCATCTGCAGGTCCCAGGAAAATTTTTGGGCATTTTCATGGATCACAGGGAATATTTAGGATGCTTTTCATTATCCCCCCCTTCATGCAGCTGAGAATATCAACAAGTAATCATGACAGAGGTGACTTCCACCCAAAAGAAGTTTTGATCCATGGAAATAGTGATGGAAATCGAAATGGTTCTTATGAGTAAGCCAGAGCCAATTATCAGTGTGAGCGTTGGTGTCAGTGATCATAGAAACACAGAATCCCAGGATGGTTTGGGTTGGAAGGGACCTTAAAGACTCTCTAATTCCAAACCCCACCTGACACCATCCCAGGGTGCTCCAACCTGGCCTTGGACGCTTCCAGGGATGGGGCAGCCATAGATTCTCTGGGAAACCTGTGCCGGGGCCTCCGCACCCTCACATTGGGAATTCCTTCCCAATATCCCATCTCTCCCTGCTCTCTGGCAGTGGGAAGCCATTCTCTGTCCTGTCCCTCCATCCCTTGTCCCAAGTCTCTCTCCAGCTCTCCTGGTGCAGCGATAGCCTAATCAGCTCCATTTGGTTCCTGAATCAAAGCCCTGTTTTCCTTGGAGCTTAAACATAAACTAAGGCTGGACTCAGATGGGCACTCGCAGGGCTCTAGTGCCAGTGAAAACAGGAGCAAACCAGAGACAGCCATATGACCTACACAACAAAGGAATTTGGGGGAGAACTGCGCTGCTTGTGCAGCAGCTGAAGGCCAGATGAAATCCCTCAGGCCATCCACAGGCAAATCCCCAAATTTGAGCTCTCTTTACCTAAGAGCCGAATTCCTGGCTTTAGATGGAACTAATCCTGCCCCATATGAAGCATAAAAAATTAAATCCTCATAACTATTCCTGATCAAATCAGGCTCAGGGTCTATTCTTAGCCTGGCCTTGGAGCAACTGGTGTGTCCCCAACCAGGTTTAAAGGCCTTTCATTGGCAATGTCACTGATTTATGCACCCTGGGAGCAAAACAAATCTGCTTTTTCAATTGTCAAAGGTCACCTTCGATATTTTAGAGTAGGCACATTCCTGATATTATAAGTTGAGGAAGGAGAAAATAGGATAAGAAAAAATAATGGCCCAATACAGCTCCTGGAAACAGATGGAGAGAGGCCAAATCCATTTGCATGGGAATGTCAGGCAAAGAGCCAAGGAGAGAAGGGATAGAAAGGAGTGACAAGAGGATCATGTGGACAAGGAAAGTTATCCATGGGGTGTAAGAAAATCAGTGTCCTCACAGCCCAACACAGGTACATGAACGTAGACAAAAAAAAATCTGTTAATTTGGGACAAGGAAGAGCAGAAAGAACAGAGAAATGAAATAAAGGTTAAGTAACATTGGGAATTTTTGAGATTAAAACATTATTATTGGGAGGATTTGCATCAGAGTATTTGTTATTTAAAAACATGGAAAGGGATTTGTGAAATCATAAATAAATTGTTACAGAAATCTAACACATAAATATGGGGAAATTTTGAGATTAAACGATTTTTTAGAGGTTTTCCATCATAATATTTGTTACTCAAAAATAAATGGACAGGGACTGGCAAAATCAGAAATAAATTACTACAAAACCCTAACACATAAATTCTGATTCATCTCAGTACAATTTATTGTAACACTGCTTAGAATGGTCATGGAATTCAAGGTAATGCCTGTTATCTTTCTTTCTTGTATCAAAAATAGAAATTCCACACAAAGTCACTTTTAAATACTTTTTCCATATTCATTTTTCCATAAACCCCCCCCCCCCAAAACACGAGGGAAAGAACGTTCCTGATGTTGTGAACATGGTTTTATGGCCACAACCTCAGCTCAACAAACCCCAGCTTCATTCACTGAGGAAATTTCAGATTTGATGGAAAAGACCTTTGACTTTAGTGCTTCATCATCTGTTTATTGTTTGAAAAATGGTTTCTCAGTAGGAGGAAAAGTGCAAGTGATACCTTCCCTTCCCACTGACCAGATTTTTTTTTTTTTTTTTTTCCCTTAAAGTCCAGGGAAAAATAAACAGAAAGGAAACATGATACCACTTTCCTAATGTGAAGACAGTAGCATTTAAAGAAAACAAACCAACCTCCCTGCCTAAGATAAGAGACCTTGGCCTTAAACTTCAGCCAGGGAAAGTCGATTTAGAACTCGTGGGTGTGGGGTGGATTTTTCTAATGGAATTTTTAAATAAGAAAATAAAGAAACAGTGGAGCTGAAAGTCAGGAGTTGGTCTGTGGGTGATTATTGACTCCCAGTGCTCTCGGGAGACACTTGTGGAGATTGCCTTTATCCCTGTTTTCTAAGATTTTTTTATTTAAACCCATAGAGCAAATTCTGACTAAAGCACTCGTTTTGCTGGGGGACACATTCCTAAAGAAACCATCACCAAAACAAATCCTTTGCAACTTCAGTTCCTGAGAGACTTTTGCTACCTTGGAGGGCTTTTCGATGAGATCTGGAAATGAACTGGAAAGAAACCTGCCCCTTTTTGGAAGATATATGTAGAATTTCACATCTCAGGCAAAGTCACTTTCCTGTCCCTGTCGTGCTGTAAGCACAAGGTCCCGTTACCTCAGGACGTTCTCTCAGAAATTTGGAGGCAGAGAACAAACATAAAGACCTCAGGTGACACCACATCCTCTAAAACTGGTGAGATTCATGGAATAACAGGAGGTGAAGGGAGAAAAGAAAATGTCTGCAGTAATAAGAGGAAACTGGGGAGGATGGTCTTCAAGAGGATATTGGTGCAGGTGAACATTGCAGAGCTGGGCCTGATGTGAGTGAGAAAGAGACAAGAAAGCAGGAGTGGAAAGGACATTTTTTAACAAGTACTCCTCCCACACAGCCTTGGGAAGAGAGGGATTCCCAAATACCAGTGCTCCAAGTCCTCTAAATGATCCCAGAATCACGGAATGCTTTGGGGTTGAAGGGGCCTTTAAAGGATATCTAGTCTTGTAGTGAGCAGGGACATCTTCCATTGATCAGGTTGCTCAGAGTCCAGACCTGACCCTGGAAGTTTCCAGGGATGGGGAATCTACCACTGAAGGGCAGGAAAGTCCCTGTGTTGTCCCTGTACACACAGTGGAGAGAAATGCACACTTCCAAAGTAGGCTTCATCCTCTTCTGAGAGGTGCCAACATAAACCGGGTGTCCTGCTGTCAGTACAAGCCCATTGGTGGGGACGAGGTTGATCAGACATTTGGTTGAGTGTCTTGATGAATTAGATGAATTTAGGCTCATATGCTTGTGAGAGGAAGATTTTTTTCTACTTATTTGTAGACAACACATGAGATGGAATATTCTTCTGGCCAGCTGGGGTCTGCTGTCCCACCTTGTGTCCCCTCCCAGCTCCCTGTGCCCCCCAAACCTCCTCACTGGCAGGGAAATGCAAGAAACTGAAAACTCCTTGTCTTCGTGTAGGCAACAACTCAAACTTCGTCATGTTCTCACCATTATTCTCACCCAAAACCCAAAGCACAACTGCTGAGAAGAAAATTAACTCTGTGCCAGACAAAACCAGGACACAAGGTGACAAACCATCCTTGGCCATGCTGCCTGTCTTGGCCATGCTTTGAGATGTTTCTGCACAGCCTCTTCCAGCCCTTGCAGGCGTGTGGCTCTTGCTAATCCAGGCACAACCCTGAGTTAAGTAAAAATTTGTGGCTTATTTTAGGCTCTGACTGCCAGTCAGGGAAATTTGTGTCCCTTTAAAAATGCTGGATGGCCCTGCACCTTTTGGGAATTTTTCCAAATTCCCACAAAACCCTCGTGTGGAACTCCCAGGGGATTGTGGTGACTCCAGACCTTGCCATGTCTTTTTGAAGCTGGAGCTGGCAAAGGCAGAGGGGGAAAATTCCTTCAGGTCATCTAGACCTTGTCTTCTCCCCTTGTACCAGAGGGCACAGCAGTGGGAAAGAACTTCATCCAGCTCTTTATCCACTTATAAAACTTTTGGGACCTCCTGTAGCTGATTTGCTGCCATTTTAGCCCGACTATTTCTGTCCAGGTTATGCTGGAAAGATGTTCCTTCTGGGAGTAACTGATCCCACAACAGGCAGCAATATTTGCAGGAATTTCATACACAGAGAAAGACTTGAAATCCTGGAGGAGAGAGGAAAACTGCATTCAAATAGAAGCATCCAACAATTGAATATTTAAATTACATTGGGAATATAAAAGGAGGGATAAAGAAATAAAAGCATCTCAGGTGTCTCCAGAAGAGCAGCTCAGGACTGAGGAATCTAATTCGTCAACATTATTCATGTGAAATGTAGACAATGGTATGAGGGGTGTTTTACACTTCATTCATATTTATGGACTGCCAAAATTATGGGATGAAAGAGATCCTTAAGAATTACCTGATACATCTTTTTCACCCAAAATCGTTGTGAAGAGTGAATTGGACACATGACCTTGTGAGACCAAGGAGCAGAGATTTAACATTCCATGAGGTGTGAAAGCTCAGGATAACCATTGATTAAGGGGTGATACACCCAACTTGACAAAAAACTTTCTGCAGGATCCCCAAAAAATCATGGCGTTGACTTCTAACAAACTTAGCAACGTTATTGGGATTATTTTATTTCCCTTCCCATTTGCAGCATTTCACAGAAAGTATTTTCAAGCCTTTAAGCCACAAAAAAATCACATTAAAAAAAAATTCTAAGGAGTGAAATGTAATGAAAAACATCAGCTATCATTTGTATTTTCACGAGTTTCTGGAATTTAATTTAGGAAAACACAGAGTACACACCTCGGAGATAAGCCCAGAAAAAGAAATAGTGTTTGAAGCAGAACTAGGTGTGGGGAGATGAAAAATGACACAAGGGAAACCAAGGCCGATGATTAGGAGATATTTCCTGAAAACCCACAAGTACCAGATGACTGAGAGTTTCCCAAGGGAAAGGGTGTGAAATCTCTTCCCATTGGCTTTGAATTTTGGATAAAGCCCTGAGGGACAATATCACAAGATCCTTTATCAGAAATACCAGCTCAGGTTTTTGTTTTGGCCTGGAAATAATTGGCCCAAGTGACTTTCTGCGTGTTGCATTTTGTCTTTCGATTGATGGTTTTAAGCAATTTCTTTCCCAGTTTTCACCGGGAAGTTTTTCACTCCAACCACCTGATCCTCTAAAAAACAATTTTCCAAACATTTGCCGGTTGAAATCCATCCACTAAAATTCTTTCTGGAAGAAATAATGATTCCAATCAAACAAATAATTTGCTGGGCCAGTGTTTTGACCTTTTAATATGTTTTAATAACAATCACAATGGCACTAATGATCCCTTTATTATACATATCACTTTTTAATTCTTTTATCTCCCTGAGGGAAATTTCAGGTTACTTAACCTGAAATAAAAGATTGGCTTTTTCAGGCTTTATTTTGCATTATGCATTTTATTCATATTATCTGTTTCCAGAGCTCTGCTTCCCTTTCTCCGGGAAATGCCATATTTTTTAAAAGGTCCTGATTTTAACTGAAATTCCTGATATTCTATTCTTTTTCTGAGTCTTTTTTTTTTTTTTTCATTACTATATGAAATACAAGGAATCCCACCAAGCTGGTAACTGCACTGACTTTCGTGTTACAAATAAGCAAAATTAGAAATATTCCCTGTCTCTAACTCTTTGCAGAGGGAATCATCCCTTCTTTGAGATGTTTATAAATTAAGACTTGTTTTATATATATATATATTTTTTTTACAAGTCCTTCAGCAGTTCAGGAAGAAAAGGCAGCTTTGGAAGAAGTTTCATTTCTGTTTAAGCTATTGATTTTCTACAGATTTTGGGGGCTCTTTAGCCCACCACAAAGAATTCTTCACAAAAAGGTTGTAAGAAATCCATAGAATAAGACCTAGAACAAAGACCTCCCTCTTTTGAGCAGGACCTGAAAAATCTTGGGAGGAGCATTCATTCATCCAGGATTCTCTACAAATTTGGGGGGCTCTTTGGCCCAAACCCACCAAGAACTCTTTACAAAAGGGGTGCAAGGATCCCATTGAATAAGACCTGGAACTCAAACTTCCTTCTCTTGAGGGGGACCTGAAAATGTTCTGCCGGCGAATTGTTCTTTCCATTCATCTCCTCCTCCATCCTGACCCATCTTCCCATGTCAGTGTGACCTGCCCTCCCACGCTGAACCCAGAAGGACTTTTCCCTGTCTCACAGCCTGTGTTTGGTGGTCAGAACACTCCAGGCTGAGGGAATTCATAGAAGCCGAGCCCTGTCTGTTGTATCCGTGCTGCAATTCCCACCATCCCCTCCAAAAAGACTGGAGCATAAATAAATACAGATAATTATGTGCTTCTTGCCCCCTGGCATTTAGGAAAGGACCTGCTCTGCTTTGCCTAATTCCAGCCAAGGGGCTGATAGTCCTTCCCAGGCAAAGGGAGGTCGGACTCATGTTTCTCCTCGAGTGCAACATCTCAATTTGAATATTTATCTCCAGATGAGGCATTAACAAGGTGGTTCCTGGCTGTCAGTGACAGCAGAGAAACATGGAATCACAGAACTACATAATAGTTTGTGTTTGAAGGGAATTATTGAGCATCTCAATGCTGTTAAACCTTGGAAAAAGTGCATCAGAACTGGCTAATAAGTGATGTGTGATCTACCCAGATCTGTCTCTGAAGAAATGATATCTCTTAATAAACATCTCTATCTATGCTGTTAATTAGCCCTGCCTCATAATTATCTCTCTAAACTTCGCCATGAAAAAGTTCTGGTTCAAATTTATCAGCTCAGCGATGGATAATGGAAAAACAATCAGAATCTTCAGTTTCCTGCCCTCCAGAAACAGGTGGGATGTAAATGAAAATGTCCTGAATGGGGTAGAACCCACTTGGCACTGAAGTGCATCCAAGCTCTCTCACTGAGTTTCCCCAGTTTTCCAAGATCCTGCTAAATTTTAACTTGTCCCCCAACACACTCCCAACTCTTGCTGATTTCGGGGGGCTCTGGATCTTGAATTTCATCCTTTGGTGCAACCAGAGCATCCCACCTGCTGGAGGGAGGTGTTTTTTCCCAAATTGCCAAATTCTATGGATGTACAAAAAACAAAGGTCTCCTACAACTGCTGTTTCCAGAAGCTTTTGCCTTAGTTCAGGCTGGAAAAGGATTCTGCTATTCTGCGATTCAGTTTTACACATCACCTCATTCTGTAATTCTAGCCCTTTTTTGGTTTTCTACTGGACACTTTTGTTTATGCTTCTGCTTTGTAGAGCGTTCCCAAAATTCTGCTGAGTATAAATACTCTTATCCCAGCAAGAATGCGAGGATTTTGCCATCCTGCAGTTCCTAGTTCCCACCTCAGTGCTGTCTGCACCTGCAGCTCTGGCCAACCTGAGGACATTAATGAGACTCCTTTTATAGAATGAGTTTTACCCATCCACTGGTTTATCTTCATCCCTGCTAAAGCTGAGGTCATGTTTGCTTTATAGAATTTATAAGGAAAATTTTAGGAAATTTCACATCAGCAGGGTATCGAAACTACCACATTTTTAGGATGCTTCAAGGATAAGAAAAAATTGGATTCGGTTATTTTGCTGGTAGGGGAAGGAGAATACAATCCCCTCCAAATGTCTGAGGGCAAGGAATACCATAAACGGCAACTATTTATTCCTACCAAGTCAGAAATTAAGTTTAATAACCCAGACTCTGTGGCTAAAGGGAAGTTAATTTTCACAGGGATGGACCTCCTTGCTGTGGTTTAAAAATGGAAATTTTTCAAGCTAGAATGTCAAGAACAAGAAGACCTACTGCTTCTCAAAAGCCAACTTATTCCCTGGTAGATTTGTGGTTTGAGGGCTTTTTATAGCACCTCAGAAGAAGGAGAAAATATTGCTCTTAAAGACCATTGAGGTTCAGTTTCACACTTACAACTAGATGATGGTTTTGCTGGCCCTTGAATTATCTTTTTTTTATAAACAAAGGCATCCAAATAAACCTCATAACAGTCACAGAATATCAAGTCTGCAAATTAATAGTACTGGGAGCCAACGTGGTACCTCCCCCTCTTACCTAAATATCGTTATCTTTTATTTATTGCACCTCAGAATCTGTAAGACCTGAGGGATATTTCCTCCTTGTTTATCCTACTTGCTCTGAGTGTTGTTTTTTAAAGCCTGTCATGTCCCATATAATTGTGAGTTGTCTCCTGAGAATCCTTGCTCTGTTTTCATACAATTTCCCATTATTTTTAGTCACTCTATGCATTCATACTTTTTTTTTTTCCCCTCTTCAAAACTATCAGCAGAAACAAAATAAAATCTGCCTTGTGAAGCCCTGAGTTGGCATCTTCTCCAAGAGTCACACTGGGTATAAACTTCTTTTTCAGGCCAGAATAAAGCAACTAAAACATTGCTTGTAAAGAAACGAGTCGGCAATTTGTATTTTATGTTTCATGGTTGCGTTTCTGCCGAAATTTAGGATAATCCTGATCAGAGGCTTGCTCCCTTTAAAGGCTGTAATTCAGTTTCTCAGACTAAAATGTCTTTTGCCATTTGAAGTGGCTCATCCTGTCTCAAGCCATTAGATTGGTTTCAGGTTGAATATTTGGAAAATACTTACTTAAAGAGTTATTTAACATTGGAACAGGCTGCCCAGGGCAGTAGTGGGTCACTATCCTTGGAATTGCTCAAAAAACGAGTGGATGTGGCACTTCCCACTGTATTTTCGTAGTCATGGTGGCATTTGGCAAAACATTGGACTTGATGATCTTAAAGGTCTTCTCCAAAGTTAATGATTCTGTGATTCCCCATCCTAAGTCTTAAGCTCCAACATGGGAGGTTTAGGCTTGACATTAGGAAAAGGTTTTTCACTGAAGAGTGATCCGGCATTGGAATGCGTTGCCAAGGGAGGTGGTTGAATCGCCGTCCCTGGAGGTGTTTAAGAGTTGACTGGATGAGATGTTGAGGGTCATGATATAAATGTTATAGATGTTAGGTTTTAGTTGGATTGTAGGTTGGACTTGATGATCTTCAAGGTCTTTTCCAACCTTATCAACTCAGTGATACTCTTGTACTATGTCCCACAAATGTTGTCAAATATCTTGTGCCTCAAATGATACTAAATGTTGAGTCAAATGTCTCCAACTCTTGCCAAATTCCAGGGTTTGTTCCCCAGCCGTGGGTGTTTACATTAGCTCAGCTGGATGGGTTTTCCACTCCACCGTGCAGAACTCATGGATTCCACTATTTCTCCTGGGAATTTGGGTGGCTGATCACATGGAAGCACTGATGTGTCTCGATACAAATCTTGGCAAATCAAATCCCACCCATGTCCTGCGTCAACCCTGCTCAGCTCCCACCTAAGAACTTACAAGTAGAAATAATGTGAGAGAAACTTCACACTAGCTGAAGGGCTGTAGTGTATTTAATTAGCAATCACTTAATTATGTGTTTAATTTGGGAGCTCCGGGGCTGTTTTGGCTTCCAGTGGATCCTTAGAGGCACTTGAGGCAGCTTTTTACCTGGTGTAAATGAATAAGATTTAATTAGTTTTGAAGTTCAGGCTCATTTTTACCCTAATTAATAATATTTCTGCTTCACCTGAGGTGACAGAAAGAGAACATTCCATGCTTGGTTTTCTTTTCTAAAATATTCTGTGGTAGAGGGTTTAATTTTTATTCTTTTTGTACAGCAAGAAGCCTGGTGAAAGAGCCCCTGACATTGGTATTATTTAAACATGGTCAGGGAGATTTAAAGATGGCAAATTAATTCGAAAAACCCCTCCTTGTCCAGACATAAAGTTTCCTGTCAGAAACTGTGGTTTTCTTTTCTCTTCATGAACTGGGATATAAAAATGAGCAGAACTTTTAAACCTTGAAAACTGGTATGATATGGGAAAGAAGACAATGGCAAAACCTCCTTAATTTGTAAGGAAAAGAAGTGCCATGAAAGAAATGCAGCAAAAAAACCCTTCAACATTATTCTATTAAAAATGGAAACAGTTTTCTCTGTCTTCCTGACTTTCCTCATATCCATCCAGGGCGGTGCCTCCTCAGAATTTTGGAGAAACTGAAAACACCCTTCTGCTCACAGGCACAGGTTGGATGCTTTGTCCCAGGCTGCCCAGGAAACCTGTGGCAAAGCTGGAATTTGGACAAACCCAGTCCCTCTCAGTCCAGCCCCTCTGCCACGGGGCTCTGGGCAGCATCAGCCACAGCAGCTGTTGGACTTGGCTCTGGAGCTGTGGGAATTTGCCTGGGCAAGGAGGGAGGGAGAAGGAAACACTAAAGGAGGGGATAGTAACAGAAAGAAAATATAGGTACATGCTGTTATTTTTGTTTTCAGCTGAGGGAGGGACCCGGAGCTGGCAGAACAATTCCTGCTGGGTCATTAACTCCAGGCAAGGCTGGAATTGTCAGGCCCTGTGGTCATTTAGGGACTCGGAGCCAGAGCACAAAGCTGGCAGAGGCTTTTATTGTTTCCTGAGCTCCCTGGGTTCACTCTCCTGAACGTGCCCCTGGAGTTGGGGTGACTTGTCAGGAAGGAGCAACTCCACATTTATGAGCAGGGTCTGGGAAAACTCGGAATTCTGAGGGGTTCAGATGCTCTAGGTGGTTAGACAGCTCCCTGTCCTGCTCCCCCCTTCTCAGGCTCACGCTGCTGAGTCCAATCTCTTGGGGAGGAGCTGTGAGATCCCTGTTTCCTGGAGGTTGATAATTCACTGGCGTCACCGGGACCGGAGCCAGGATTCTCCAAGAAGTGTTTCCTTGGGAGAAGAAAAGAGCCCATCCCTTCCAGCAACCCATCTCCAACTGGAACACGGGGAGATAATGGTTTTTCCTCACTATGTATTAACTCAGAGGTTAGAACAAAATAATTAATGACTGCCTATAATTCATAGGGGAAAGTAGATCCCCAGGTTATAATTAGTGACTGATGTGGGAATTATGGGGAGGTGATGGCTGTCACAATAAAAAGGCAACTAAATGTCACGGGTAGGTCTCACCTAATTTTAAAGCTAGATCTTAAAACCCAGGCGACACCTTGGAGTGTCCTCTTTAATCACTTCAAAACTCAGTATGACAATTCAGTTTATTCCAAGGTAGGCAGCCCAAAAAACCTGGATTATTTTGCTTTTCCAGGTGTGTTTTTTCCTCACTGGTTGTAAATGCAGTCCCTGACGTGCAGCTTGTGCCTCATGATCTTCCTCTCACAAAACTAAAGGTGGGAGAGCTCCATCCCACATATTCCTGCCGTTGAATCCAGAACTTGCCTTGGTGGGTCTGATAAACTGTGTGCTCAAGTGGATAAGGATTCTGTGGACCATCTGGAGGCACAAGGAAAGGATCATTGTCCAAGGGGTGACAAACTGCCTCTTGTGCATGTATCAGAGGGGCAGAGGAGGTGAACTGTAGCTGAAACATCCAATCCACCTATTCCCAGCAGAGCTGGAATCCCTCTGCTGAAGGAGGGAATGCATCCTGGTCCAGTCTAACTCTTTCCCCACCCAGGACTTGGGTGAAAGCTGAGTTTGCTGAGGCTGTGGAGAGGCAGGAGGGGACCCTGAGCCCATGAGCAATCACAGCATCACCGATATTGTGGCCTGTGGGAGAGCAGGGACTGTCTGTGCATAAAAGCAGCTCAATCACCCTTGAAGTGCAGTGACTTTTAGCATGGGGACATGGGAGGTGTGTTCCAAAGGCCACTGATGTCAGCAGGAAAAGACCTTTTGATTTCCATGTGCTTTGGATGGGACCCAAGAAGAGCAATGAGTTAAGTGGGACACTGTTTCTCACACAGCTGAAGCTGAAAGCTCCAAATCTCTGGTATTTGCTGAGCAGGAGTGAGTGTGGGTCAGGAAGGCAGCTGAGCTTTCCTTTCCTCTCAAACTGTTTGTCTTGTTTGGGAGCCTAAAGCAATAGAGTCATTTCATGACAAAACTCAAGGCCAGAGAAGCTGACAGAGCAAAAATTGTGACCAGTAGAAAACTTTCAATAGCTCCTCCATGCTTAAGAATTTCATTTATATTGTCTGGTTTAATTCACAGCCCCTGCCATTCATTTCATGGAAACGCCAGGCTCAGGTTTGGCTCGGTGGTTGTTTATTGTTTTTCTTATCAGAGCCCTGAATTTATCCCAAGAAAACCAGCAATGACTACAGAGCTCAGAAAATTCAAAGCAGGATCTGGGCTTCATTATTCTCGATTCCTGAGAGTGGGATTAGCAGGAAGGATGATTCCAGGGATCCATCTGGTGTAATGGTGCTGTGGTTTGGTCTGGGTGTGCCTTCTCCTGCCTTTGCCCTTGATGAGAGTTGTCCTGTGGTCTCCCACTCCCAGCAAGTCTTGGTGCACTAAAAATCCTTTGGCCTCCTAATTTCTGTCTCAGCCCAGAGCTGAGCTTCTCAGTGAACCGACTCAACCCGATTTGTGAGATGTTAGATTGTGACAGATATCCTTGTTCCCCTGCTATCCACCCAAGTTTCGAGTGATTACGTGAAGGATCTCTTTGGCTGAACTGAGCTCACAGGCTCCTTTCTCCTGTCAGGAGCCACTAAAGCAGGTTTCCCTTGGTTTAGGCCTGGCTTAGGTGATGCCTGAAGGGTGTTTTGGTTTTAGACAGTATTATCTCTTCATGGACTCCTCTGGAGTGTTTTTAGAGGTCAACATTGAATCAGAGAGGTCAGACAGGAGAGGGTGACTGGAACAGCATGAAACTGGTCACACTGGTGAGGGAGCACCAACACCCACCTCCAGAAGAATATTTGGAGTCTTTTTTTTCCTGTGATGGGTGAGTTGGTTCTTTGTGATGGTTTAGAAATAAAACTTGTGTCCTGCTTTTCCCTCCTGACTCCGAGATAATTGACATTTTGCTTGCACAAGGAAAAGTGTTCTGATGTCTTCCAAAGCAGAGAAATTGCCGGAAACGTGAAGGGAGAATAGGTGGAAACCAAGCTGGCTAGTGTGTTCAAGGCCAGACTGGATGGAGCTCTGAACAAAGTGGGATAATGGAAGGTGTCCACTGGTGGAACTGGAGGATCTTTAAAGTCTTTCCAACCCAAACCATTTTAGGATTCCATGATGCTTCCTAAGCCACCAAACAGCTGAGCAGAGAGAGATCCCAGAGCTCTAAAATTAACATTTGTGTTGCAACTGCCCCTTTTTAATCCTAATTGAAAGGCCAGGTGTCTTTACTGACAAGGATTTCAATGGCTTAGCTCGTTTAATCTTGTGAATTAAATAAAATAAAATAAAATAACCAAAACAACCCAGTTGTATCACAGGGGGGAAGGAAAAAAACCTAAAAAAGAAGGGAAAGAATACAAGCTCAGCAGAGTTCCAGTGGACTCTGCATATTGCTGATGCTTAAAGGTTGAGAGACCCCAGATTTCATTTCTTGGCAGCTCAGGCAAGAGGGATGGTCTCCGAGGAGCTGCTGTCCCAGGCTGTGGAGGTGAGTAGCCAGAGGTTTATCCTGGAGGCTACTGGGCCTCTTGAAAATTGGCATTTTTTCAGCAGGAAAGATGGTAAAATATCAGCACTTCCAAAAGCCCGTGGCTCTCCCAGCCATAAGTTAAACACTATCAGATGCCAGCGTGTCCATCAGTAACAAAGACAGATGTGTGAGGAGCTCTGGTGTGCACACGCAAGGCTGTGCAACACAGGGGTGATGGGAAAGAGGGAGGGAGCCAAAAGGGAAGGAATATTTCCAGGCTCAGACATTCAAAGACTACGTCTCCCATAAATCTTCCAAGCACAGGCCTCAGGCCGGAGCTTCACTGCTGAATTTTTATTTCCGCTCTTGCATTAAAGCAATTAACATCTAGTTGAGATAAAGCTAAGAAAATGAGAAAAAATATGGGAGGAAAAGGGAAAATAAAGCTTTCTGCTTAAGGGCAGATGCCAGTGTGGATGAGAATCAACATCTGACCCAAATGGGAGGTGGGTCTCTCCTTCCTTTCCTCCTCCCCTTCAGATTTTACCACAGCATGTCCCAGGAAAGGTTTCTGGTCTGCTCTCCTCAGGAAAAGAAGCTACTACCATCCAGTACTGAGCCTACATTTAGGTTTATTTTTAATCCATAAGCAAATTTGAACTAAATTAGAGAGACATCTGACACCTGTGAATTCGAGTTTGGATGAAAAGAACTCTTTGGGTAACAGGTTGTTGTTAGAAGAAGAAGCTGCACCTCTTTACAGGTAGAGATAAAAAGTCTTTAGAGAAGGACTGTAAAAAAACCCATTGGCTTTCCTGAATATTAAAATATTAGAATGTGGCTCTGGGGCAAGTCAGGGACAGGGTGGGATTTGGGGTGTCTGTGCAGGGCCAGGGGTTGGACTGGATCATCCCTGTGAGTCCCTTCTAACTCAGGATATTCTAAAATTCAGGCTAACAAATCACTAAGAGTTCAAACAAAGGGAAAAGTCAAAGCCATGAAGGTTGTCAGTGCAGTCACTGCGGTGAGACAATGGTGTTTGCGGGTATTTTTCCATGAATAGACAAGTGGAGAATCCTTTCCTTCAGGTTTGTCTCAGTCTCCTGAATCTTCAATGCAGGGATTCCTCCCCTGAAATTTGGGGCTTTATAGCACAGGCTTTTGGGTTTGGCCTCTTTCCTGTCTCATAGGACTGAGTTCTTGACCTGTACTTATGGAAAATATCTTTCTGACTTCCACCCATCTGTCAGATGGGGATAAAATTACTGCAGAAGATAAAAGACGAGGGTTAGATTAGAGTATGTGAAGACAAAGGTGAGTCTATGCATTCCTTCACAGATTCTGGTATGCTTTGGGTAGAAAAGACCTCAAAATTCACCTAGTCCAACCCTTTGGCACTGGGAAAGCCTGATTGTTTTCACTGGGATTTTTTTGTTCTCTCTTCTTTCACCAAAACCAGTTTGCATCTTTATTTTGGCTACAGCTTCTCCTAGTCCTGTTCTGAACCTGACATCTCCACCAAGTCCAGACATCCAGTATTAGAAATTCCCAAAGGATTTTTAGGGAATGATCCCCCCCAATACTCCCAACATTCAGCTTTTGGAGCAGTTCTGACCATGTTCCTACAGAACAGCCCCTTAGGATCAATTATTCTTTGGCTGATCATGGTTTTCTCATGCCTGGAATTGTCACACAGGTCCTCCCAGATGATTTGAGCTGGGGGGACACCTTCCACTATCCCAAGTGGATCCAACCTGGCCTTGGACACTTCAGGGATGAGGCAGCCACAGCTTCTCTGGGAACCTGTGCCAGAGTCCCTCACAGGGAAGAATTTCTCCCTAATATTTCATCTAAATCTCTTTCAGCTTAAAACCCTTCTCCTTGTCCTATCCCAAGAGAATTCATTCATTATGCAAGACCAGCCTGGAACCCATATTTGAGAAAAGAAAATAAAAACAAAGAAAAGGTCAATTCACTGCCATCTTCAGAACCTGCTTGACCAGCTCTGCCTGTGCTGCTCACGAAGTGGGGGTTGAACAGAGGCTTTTTCATGGGTTTCAGCTGAAATAAACTCAATTAAATCAAAGCTGAACCCTCCATTACCAGCAGTGACAGGGAGCAGCAAATGTCTTTGTGGAGCAGTCACTAGAGAGCACCAAATATCCACACTCCTCCAGGTGGTTTGCCCATGTGGAATGGGAATTACTGATATTGGGAAAGGTTGTGACTTAGCAGGTTTCTACCTCTGTGTGTCTCCTTCAGGTGTAGGGTCCAGAATTCCCAAAGGGGTTTTACTGGCTGTTGGAAAGCGGGAGATTTTTGGGTGTGGTGAAGAGAAAGACCAGAACTTAACATGGATTTAGGAAACAGTTCAGAAGCAGTAAAGGAGAGTTAGGTCCTTGAGGCAGGGGATTGCTGGCAGTTAAACCGAGCAAAGTAAATTAAAGTTTTCCTTGATTTCCAGGGTGCTGTGGATTTGGTTTCTGTGCCGGCTGAAGATTCCTCAGGTAACTCTCTCACCTCAAACCTGATTCCTCAGCCTTCAGCTGAGCCATTCTGGCTCATTCTGTTCTTTCAGGACTTCGAGCAGCTTAATCAATCAATGATTTTAAGGTACTTTCTGCCTTGAGCCTTTATGGCACCATGAGGCCTTTCCTCAGCTTCCTCATCTTTGCCACTTGTATGGAATGCAGGGGAATTGTTGTTTAGAAGCCCTGTAGCAGCAAGGAAATATTTGGGATTCAATGAGCCTTAACTCTGCCCTTCTCACGCTTTCTGTGTTTCATTGCTTTCCATACCTTGTTGTGGGATGTTTCATCACTCAGGATTGAAGTGCATCCCTTTTGTTTATCAGGGCAAAGGAGTTTGGCTTCAAATGTATTTAAGAGCCAAAATTCCTATGGGATAATTCATTTAATTTTAAATATCTGGGTTGGGTGTGTTGCAAAAGGGTCAGTGAGGTTCAATCATCCCACTTGCTCCTGTACCTTTGGTACAAGAATCATTGGATCATTTAGGTTGGAAAAAGACCTTTCAGATCATCGAGTCCAGCCATAAATCCAGCAGTGCCAACTCCACCTGACTCTACAGGAAAAAATAAAAAAAAAGTATTAAAATACTGAAAAAAATCAAAAGGAAAACCAAATTAAATTTATTTCTGTTCATTGGTCCTTGCAAAGGAGAAGACCTTGAAACTAAAGCTCAATAGGTGATCCAAAATGTAGGAAAGGGTTTTTTAGTAGAATTGTTTCAGGTTTTCAAGCAGGAGGATTAAAAACTAAACACTTGGTTTTGTTTGGGGCACTGTTTTTGTGTAACGATTTTTACCCATCTAAGATGAAAGACATTTTCTAGTCTGGATGCCGGACATTATGAAAAATCTAAAGCTTTTCCTCTAAAAACACAAAATTCAGCAGTTTTGAAATATCTCCTGTTTTTATTCCTGCCTGAAACATTTCATCAAACTCAAAATTAATGTCACAAATATCTCTTGTCCCCTCCTCCATGTCTCAGGTGCTGAATCGTAGCAGATTTATTGCCCATCCAAAACATCACTCAGCTCCCATCCAAAACACACTTGCGTGATGCCAGCAGGAAATCTTGGAAGTTGAATAACAGCAGTTAATTGGGCATGTTTGCAATCTGATGTGGCTGCAGAGGAGCTCTGCATTGGGGAGATAAATCACGTTTTATGCAGTGAGATCATGCAGAGTGAAGCTCAACGACCTGCAGCACCATCCCCGATGACTTGAAGTCCAGCTGGAAACCTGAGATTGTGCAAGCAACTTCTTTCACTTGCCTGTGTAACTGGGAATTTTGTTCTCACTTTAAGGGAGGTTGAAACTGGATGATCTTTAAGGTCCTTCCAACCCAAACCGTTCCACGGTTCCAAACAGGTGGTGCTCATGATCACTTGTTCAGATCAAAAAGCTGGGACCGTGTCCATGGATTTTCTTCCAGATCCACCTTCCCACCTTAAAAATGTCACCATTTGTATCACCTTCAGCTTCTAAAGGCCACCACCACCTCCTGACCTGCAACCGGTTAGTGCTTTGAGACCTTCATAACTCACAGTGATCCACAGGCTGCCCTCAGAGATGGAATCCCCATCCCTGGAAGTGTTCAAAAAACCTCTGGATGTGGTACTGGGGACGTGGGTTTGTGCTGAACGTGGTGGTGGGTTAACTGTTGATCCTGAAGGTCTTTTCCAACCATAATGATTCTGTGGATTTGGTATAGAAGCAATTCAGGAACATTTGGATTCCAGTGGAGCAGGAGATGATCTGAAGGATGCACATTGCTGCTAGAGAAGGGAATACGAGCCTGGTTTGTCCATGGACAATATTCCCAGTGGTTTGTTGAGTTGTGTTGCTTTTATATACATATTTTTTTTTTGTTTATTTGCTGAGGGTTTGTTACAAACGAAGATTTTCCCTTAAGCTTATATTTGCCACGTTATGTACAAGCACCGAGGGATCAGTGGGATTGAATATGACTTTGTTGAGTCTGGTTTAACATTCAAAACAAAATCCATTATATCCCTGTGCAAATCTGCATCACAGCTTAGAAAACACTCCCTTTCTCCCTAGAAAAACAACTCCCTTTCTCCCTGGAAGAAGAAGGTTCCGTGACTCACGCACTAACAAAATCTGTATGTTTAGAAATAATAAACAAACAAATAAATAAATCTCTCCTTGTCCCAAATCCGTTGTTTCTGGTTTGTTCCAGGATCAAAGCACAAAGGACCATCATTAGAGAGCAACAAAGCGCTTTTCTGTATGGTATTTACAGAACAATCAAAACTGTAACAAAAGCAAACAAGAGGCTGAACAGTGTCATGTTATCACGGAATCACGTTGTGGTTGAGCTTGGAAGGATCATCTGCTCCAACACTTTTGCTTGAGCAGGTCAGTTCCTTGTGCAAAGATCTTTAATTCCACCCCACTAAGGTTATAAGGCATACCTAATCTTTCCAAAGGTTTTCATTAATGTCAGAGTCAAAGGAGCCACCTCTTTAAGTCAGGAATCAGCTGGTTAATTCTTTGAACTCATTTAATCAGCTTTGTTTGGAAAACTGGGTGAAATGAATTCATCTAGGATGGTAGAAAAAACAAATCTATCAGAAATATAATGTACAGTTGTACAGAANCTAATTATCAATGCAATACTCCTATTTTATTTTTTCTACAACAACAGTTGCTCCAGGAAGACAAAACCAGGTTTTTGTTCACTTATTTGCTTGTTTCCTGTTGGTTCTTCTTGCAGATAATCCAGATTTTCATTTTCCAATGAAACTGGGTTTCTCCAAAATAATTCCAATTGAAGATCATATAATATTATAGGATAGTTAAGTCTGGAATGGACCTCAGGAAAAATTTAGTCCTGCCTCTTGCTCAGCTGGGTGTAAATGCTGTTGGACCAAGTTTCTTGGGATTTAATCTTCCTTTATCCAGGAAGTATGGACACTGCATTGTCTGGGCAACGTGCTCTAAAACTTGATGTTGTCTTTGGGAAGAGGTTTCTCCAGATGTGTGGAGTTGCTCCAGTGTGAATAACTTGATTTCAGCTTATCCTGGCACCTCTGACCCCCCAGTCATGCACTTCTAGGAAAAACATGGATCTTCCTTCTTGTGGGATACCAGATTGGAAGCCTTGCTAAAACTGAAACAAATGTCATTCCCTGCTGCCCCCTCATCCAGCAATCCAGGCACTTAATCTTAGATCAAGACTGGTCATGATTTACCTTTGGCAAATCAGCTCTACCTGTTCCAATCCCCTTTGCTTCTTTGTGTCTAGAGGTCTCACAAGTGGACTTGCTCCTTGATTTCTCCTGGGACCAAAGTGAGACTGATTGGCCTGGAGTTCCTCAGATCATCCAGTTGCTCTAGTTGAGAGATGAGTGCAAATATTTCCCTGTCTTCAGATGCCAGGGAACTCACCTCAAAGGAATTTTCCTTGACCTTACAGACATAATAATGGGCTTTCAAGGACATAAGTGTTCCCCGCCCTTTGTGATGAGGTCATTGTATGGGATGATCCTTCAAGAAATCCCTGACTTGTCCCTGTTCCACCACTGGAATTCTCCTCATTGAATCCCAGAGGCCTGGGAGACCTGTTGGAAGAGGTTGAGTGTCTCAGACTCTGTCCTACTGTCACTAAATCCCCCCTCCCACACAGAAACAACCACAAATTTTCCTTGCTCATCCTTTTATTTATTATTAACGTGGGATGAAAAGCTCTGAATACCTTTAACACCCCTGGAATTCCTCAAGTCGGGCTCAGCTGAGCTTCTCCAGGATCATCCACACAGTCCAGTCCTTGGACTCAGAAATTAGCTCAAACCTATTAGAGTGACTTTGTTCTTTGTCCCAGCTCTCCAAACTGACTCATTAGCTGTGGCTTCAGGTCTTGACAAAAATAAATCACTCCAACAAAGAGCAATTTTCCATCCTCACCCTCTATCTTTCCCTCCCTGCCTGCTTTTATTTGCCTTTTCCTCTTGAATAAACGATTTATTTGGAAAATATTACAAGAACACTTAATTTTGCTTACATGAAAGCAATTTGAGTGGCTGATGAAGGGATGTTTTCCCTTTAGGAACACACGAATAAATTTGGGGGTAATTTTACTATCAAAAGACAGAATGTTTGAACTAGAAGGAAGAATTTGCACCAGCCTGGATTCCAGGAACAATGTTGTTCCCAGATGTTGATGAGGACAGAGCTCTGCAGGACAGAAAGGCAGTAGCTCAGCACAGTGAATGAGAAAACCTCACCAGACCTGCCTCCAGGGTTTCAAACCTTTAATCTCAACCTTTAAAATATATAAGAATATATATTTGGTGACACGTTCCCCAGAAAAATCTGAAACCCATTTTGCTTATGAAAAATGCTGTTCTCATATAAACTGGGCTGTTGATTTTACTTTATTCCAGGGCACTGTGTGAGCCTGGAACTGAAAATCCTTCCTATCATTATAAACTAAAAACATTGTTTTCCCATGGCCACTAATTCGAAGGGAATGTCACAGTTTTAGTACAGAAGTGACTTTTATGCTTTGCACATTTAGTCTCCCTTCCATCATATGGCTGAAATTATTTACAGCTGGAAGAGACTAATCAGGAGAACCAGACTGGCAAAGACAGTTGTTTATCCCAAGAAAAAGGAGCCTCAGACCAAAGCTGGTTTGTTCAGGAAGGAATTTTGTGCGTTTTCCTCTTGCTGTGCTTTTGGGAAGATGAGAATTTTGACCAAGAGAAATCTACATAAATATATTAATGTAAACCCGAATGAAGCTCATGTAAAAATTAAGTGTTGGGGCAGGGATTGAGGTGTATTTTTCCTTTCCTGGGAGCTTGTGGGATCCCTCCTTCTGTAGATCTGGCCATTGCCAGTATCCTAGGATCCACTCTCCCAACGAGTGCTCTCCCAAACTCTACAGAGAAATGACTGTATGGGCCTGGAAAATGGTGGTTACGTGTTTTCAAAATATAAAAATGAACATGAAACTGGGTCGGGGCATGTTTAGGTTGGATCTCAGGAAAAGATTCTTTCCCCAGATGGTGGTTGGGCACTGAACAGTCTCCCCATGGAATGGTCACTTCCCAAGGCTGTCAGAGCCCCAGGAATGCCTGGAAAACAATCTCAGGGACAGTGTGGGATTTCTGGGATTGTCTTGTGCACGGCTAGAAGCTGGAATCCTTGTGCATTCCTGCTAACTCAAGATATTCTTAGATTCCATGACCTCTCCAGTCTTTCTAAGAGTCTTCCAATCAATACGTCAGTGAATCTAATAATGCTTTTGGGAAACAGGAGTTTTTATAAAACATTCACCTCTACCCCTCAAAAAATACAAAAGGAATTGTCCATTTCAACAAAAATTCCCGTTTAAAACCTCCTTAGATCCAGCTGGGAATTTCTGTTCACTCTCACCTCAGGATGTATTTAACCAGAAAAATGGGATTGACAAATCACAGGAAAGCCTTTTACCAGTTAAACGAGAAAAGAAAATAAAAACAAAGAGCGGGTTCCATATTTTATTACAGATCCTTTTTTTCCTGGACTATTTCCGATAATCTCCATTTCTGGGATAAGGAAACAGGCCTGACTGAATAAGAAGGGCCACTAAATATTCTGTTGGCAGCTGCTCACTGCTGGATCATCCTCGTTCCTCCAAATTTAAATGCCATGACTAAGTCTCCCTCACCTTCCCACATCATCCATCGTGGCAGACGCATCCTATGGTGCATGTCTGGGACATCATTCCTAAAAATATTCCTGCTGCTATGCAACCACTTGTAATTCTGAGGCTGTAACTCCCTTTCCCCCCCTCAGTAGCTCCTCTCATGAGAATGTCCCTCTCAATTTGTCACTTGTAGACTCACAGACTCATTAAGGATGGAAAACACCTTCAAGATCATCAAGTCCATCCTGGGATTCTGGGAGGTTTCCCGGAAATCCTGAATGTTTGCAGTTCACCTGAGTTTTGACTGAGAAAAGGTGGGACCATGATTATGATGTTGAGCAGCACCTCTGAAAAGCCTGGAAATAGATCTTTCCTGGCCTGGGTAACATCAGGGATATCTATAAACATGTTTTCTAGTTTTAATCTAATTGTAACTATTTAAAAGCTTCGGTCATCCAGCTTGGCTTTGGAGCTAAAGACAGACACAGGTTTTCTCCCATCCTGAGAGGGAGGACGAGTCCCTTTCTAGATGTATTTATTTCTCTACAATGATTTTAAGGGGCAGCTACACAGATAAACTTGGCATAACAAACAAATAAAATGAGCTGAAATCAGTCCTACACTTCATTTCTAGATACTCCATATCAGGGGAGTTTCTGGAAAAGAAAAATGTTACGGAAGGAGTGAAAATCCAGCTTTCCCTTCCTTGCAGGGAAAGAACACAGTCCCTAAAAAAGGTAGATCTAAACAAAATAATTTGATGTATCATTTCACTGCATCCCAGCTCTTTGTTTTGAAAATGAGCTTGTCCTTGTCCATTCAGGCTCCAACATTTCCATGACAAGGAGCCCTTTTAATAAATATTTATTTGAAATATTTACCATTATCAAGCTGAGACCTTCACATCTTGCTGTGGCGACCAAAAACTCCACAAAACAGGGGCAGCACTTGTGAAAAACCAGATTTTATCGATAATAAGTTGGTCTCTTTGCTGGTTTTAGAGCCCTGATCTACCCCGTGGCCTTTTTTTTTTTTTTTTTTTTTTTAAATTCACATTCTTTCAACACAAAATTTCCTTTGCTGTTTTAACAGCACAGGATGGATTGATTCCATACAGGATTCTAGTGGCACATACATATTCCTTGTGTCTTTTTGATTAAGCCTGACTGGGGCTATGGTACAAGTTAAGGGCAGCTCTGTAATGCCTTTCACATGATTGTTGTAGGAAAACATGCAGAGTTCCTACCTTCATCCAGCTCCAAGAAAGGGGGGGGGGGGAAAAAAAAGGAGAAGGGGAAACAAAAATGTAATTAATTTATTTCTGCTTCAAACATGTGCAAATTCCACATCAGGGGAGTGTCTGGGAGAAAAAAATGCTTGGAAAGGGTAAGAAAACAACAACTGTCCCTCCCCACAGGGATAACAAAGAAGACATTCCCAAGGAGAGGTGTGTGTAAAAAAAATAACAATAAAAAAGAGCAGCAACCCCAAACACAAAGAAATGAAAACACAAAGAAATCAGCCTCGAGTGCAGAGAACTTCAAACCCATGTGTGGAGGGGTGAGCCTGGAGAACATTGTGTTTTAGAACCGCTCCGAGCTTGGATCAAGACCAGATGTGGGAACAGGGGGATGGATTGTCACCTGAGTGACCAACAGCAAAAGTAGGTGGCAGGAGAACAAGTCTTCAGGTCTACTGAGAGAAGGCAAAGGCAGGCCAGGACAAGCCCCAGCATCAGAGTCACAGAATATTCCTGAACTGGAAGGGACCCAAAAGGATCCTTGAGTCCTATCCCTGAAGATGAGGAGGGAGATTGGTGATGGGAGAACAAGGACACAGAGGATGGACCCAGTTATGCAGGAAAAGGCTCCAAGTTATCCAGGATAAATCACCCCAGTGTAAAGGGAGGTTTAGGGTTTGGGGCGGGGGGGAGATTCCTGGAATAAGTCATGCTACTTCCATGAATTCAGTGGTTGATTCCTGAAATGGCTTTTCCTGAGCGAAGTGGATCTCTCTGGAAAACTTGGATGGCAACAAAGGATGTTCAGTTTGATCTCCCTCCTTGAGCTCAGACTTTTCCTGCAGCCAAATTTAAAAGGGATTAAAAATGGCAAGGTTTCAGAAGTTTTCCATGGACACACAGGGATTCTCTCCTGGGAAATTAAGCTCCACTCTGTCCATGAAAATGGACAACTCTCAATACCTGGGTTACCTGTGAACACACCAGTCTTTTGTGGCAGTCAAGTGTAGATCTCCCAGTGGTGTCACTCCAAAAAACTCAGAGAAGAATTTGGATTTTGTCAACTTTGTCAACTCAAGATGTTTGGATCTGTTCAGCTGGAAGCAAGAGATTCCTGGGATTCCACGTATATGAGCATACAAATATGTGTGGACATGGTCATTGTATGAGAGGACTTTGCTAAGTTCCTGCTGTGTGAGCTCTGAAGAAGACCCATGAAAGTTCCTTGTCGTCAAATAAGAATTTAATTTCCACTTCTGACTTGTTTATCTTTCATAATTATTATAATAATTATAAACATTATTCTCTGTATCCAGAATAGCAGATTGACCATACACAGATTTAAAGGATGAAAAAATGTTTTCCATAATTTCAGCCACCCTTTTCAGTGCATCCGTACCACAGAAAACAGTTGGAAACGCATGTCTGTCTATTTTCATCCCCTTTTTTCAAAGTTTTGAAAGAACAACCTCCTTTCTGAAATCTGCCTTTATTTTTAATTGTTTACATGTATCACCATGATTCCACAGCTGATTTAAATATAAGTCACTTCTCTGACTTCCACTGAATAGTGATTTTGTAAATTTGAAGCTTAATCCTGGTGAATCATAATCTACTGTTTTCTGATTCTCACTTAAACAAGGAGGCAAAATGCCAAAGAAGTACCAAGAGGAAACCAAGAGAGTGGCTTCTTTTCTGAACCAAAAAATAAAAAAGTCTGTGCAGTTTCATGAACATGAGGTTGAAAAGAACATTCTTAACTATGGTTGATTTATATGTTTCTTTAGAGCTCAGGCTCAGTTTGGATCACTGAAGTGTTGAGAGAAGGGAATAGAAATTTGTTTTTTCTGATGCTGTGCCTGATTTGCCCTCAGAATTTGACAGTCACCATGGCTTGAGAGATGAGCCACAGTGGGGGGATTTGAAGTGTTGCAAGGGAGCAGGTTGGTAAAGAGAGAATCATACAATCATTTAGGTTGGAAAGATCTCCAAGATCTTCAAGTCCAGCCATTAACCCAGTGCTGCCAAGGCCACCACTGACCCGTTTCCCCAGGTACCACATCCACAGGGGTTTGAAATCCCTCCACAGACAGGGATTCCACCACTTTCCTGGGCAGCTGTGCCAGCACTGGACATCCCTTTCCAGAACAAAATTTTCCATAATATCCCACGTAAATGTCCCCTGGCACAGTTTGAGGGTGTTTCCTCTCAACCTCTCCCTTATTCCCTGGGAGCAGAGCTTGACACCCCTCCACCCCCCTCGGTCCCCCCTCCTGTCAGGGAATGAAGAGAGTTCCAGCTGCCCCCTGAGCCTCCTTTTTTCCAGGCTGAGCCCCCCCAGCTCCCTCAGCCCCTTCCCAGCTCCGTTCCCTTCCCTGGACATGCTCCAACCTCTCAATGTCTTTCTTGTCATGAGGGGCCCAAAACTGACCCCAGGATTCGAGGTGGGGCCTCAGCAGTGGCAGCACAGGGGACAATCCCTGCTCTGGGCCTGCTGGTGGGTTCAAAGAGAGGTTCAAAGCAGGTGGAAAAGCACTGTCAGACACAAGTATAAAGTGTTTTTCATAACAACATTTCCTTTCTTTGCCCGAATCTCACTTCTCTCTCCCTCTGAATGTTCTGTGTTTTGCTGAAACTGGGAACAACTGGTCCTGACTGGAAGTGAAGGCTCCACGGGTGAACCAGAGGGAAAAAAAAGAAAATATATTTTTTAAGGTAATTTTCTTCCAGATATGGAGTGTCCCTCCATGTTTCCAGGAGCAGCTATGGAGGAGAGGAATCAAGGCACGACCTTGAGGAGGGTCATGGAAATATCACAGCTGGGATTGATGTCACCTCACCTTAGCTCTCAAAGTAGTTTGGAGACAGTAATTTCTGAAAGGTCACCTTGTTCTAAAAGAGATGCTTAAAAAAGTTTCTATCAAATTTGATTGAAAAGAACCTTGTTCTGCGGCAATTTTCCTCCTCTAAATGAAAACAGCCTGCGGAGGCTTTGGATGACGTGCTCTGCAAGGGTCTTGCCTGTCAGCTGCTCAGAATTAAACAAATCTTTTTTCTTTTTTTTTTTTCAAAATAATATTATTTTTCCCCCTCCTCACATACAAAATTCTGCCCAAATCCTCTTTCCCATTGGTACAACCCATGGCTTTATATTATCTTTACTGTCAGGAGTTTTACAGCCTTCCAACAAAAAGTCCTGAAGAATAAATTTCTTTTAAGCCTCTATAAGATACATTTTGTGCTGAAACTCCAGACCCCCTGGTGATTCACATTCATGACCTGAAAACATGAGCTTGCTAATTCCTTCCTCCAAATAATAATTTAAATATAACAATTAAAATACAGATCTCTTTCCAAAGAAGTGCCACGAAACAAGATCGTCAAGTTTCATTTCTAGACAGTTCCTTTGAGGCCGTATTTTGAGGGGGGGAAGGACTGAATGTTTTTTATTGTTGTTTCTGGAGGATTATTTGTTCTTTTTTATTTCCCTTCTAATGAGTTTGATCTGGAATCTTTGTCTTTCATTATTCCCTGCAAAGCCATTTCCTCCCTCTCTCTCCCCAGCCCCTTGAGTTGATTAACTGTTACAAAGCATTCCTGGGACACTCAGTAAATAACAATGCAAACATGTTTATGCAACAGTTTAACGCCCTAATCATGTTTTTCTGCTGGAGTTGAACGCTCCCTGTTCCAGGGGTCTGGGACTCTTCAAATCCTGGCTCTTTGATGTGAAGGGCTCTCTGGGAAGCACATTGGGATTTCATTTTCCCTGGATGGAGGCTGATGTTTACGCTTGGTGTCACTTCTCCGCGCTCTCCGCACGTTGAGGGTCCCAGATCACCACGGGAGCGCCTGTGTTTGTACCACATTCCTGAAGGGAAGGATGGATGTTTTTATGTAGTCCCCACATTCGGGACCAGCCTGCAAAGCCGCTCTCCAGCAGAAAAGTTCTGATCTAGGCTTGGTGAGGCCTGGGAGAACAGAAATAGGAGCCAATTTCCATGAGCCATAAGGATGAAATTTTCATGGATAGAAGTTCAGGCCACTTTTGTCTGTCCATCTTTTCTGTGAAGTAGAAAGGCAAGGCACCAGTCTCTTCTCCCTGCTGAGTAATGACAGGACACAAAGGAATGGCTGATTGGGTAGGAGAAGGTTAAGAATGGATCTCAGGAAAAGGTTCTGCCCCAGAGAGTGGTTGGAGACTGAACAGGCTCCCCAGGGAAGAGTCACTTTCAAAGGCTCAGGGATTGTTTGGCCAATGCTCTCAGGGACAGGGTGGAATTTGGGACGGCCTGTGCAGAGCCAGGATTTGGACTGATGATCCTTGTGGGTTCCTTCCCATTCAGGATATTCTATTATTCCATGACTCTCTGACTTCTGGCTGGGTCAATTCAACATATATTAAACTAAGAAAATCCTTCAATTAAAACGGAAAATAAACCAAACCAAGCCAAACCAAATCAAGCCAAGCTGAGCCAAAGCAAACCACAACAAATGAAATCAAACCCAAACCAAACTAATAAACTAAAAACCAACCAACCAACAAAAAAAAAAAACCCAACATGAACAAACAAACAAATAAATAGAAAATTTTTACTACAACCTGAATTATAATGGGGAAAATTTCCTGTATTCTGAACAATATCAGATATAACCACCACAAAATCTGTGCTTGGACTTTTCTTTGAATCCAATAAAGTAAATTGTTGGAGGCAAGTATTGACCAAAGGGACTGTGGCTGATCCAGTCTGGAAATTCTGAGGACACCTAGAAATCTATTTATGCTAACGAATTCCACATAAATCTCTATTCCATGCTCAAACACCAGGCCTATATTAAAAGTTCATGTTGAATCTTTCCTAATCTTATTATTTAAAGTATAAAGGCCATGGGGAGTAGTATGACAGAAATAAAGCTTCATTTGGCACCATGGTAGTAATTAAACATGAAGAAATTAGGTGATACTATTTTATCTTGCCAGCCCAATCAATGGGAATTTTATTTCCCACTAAGTTCTGTGAAATCGTGGGAAAAAGCTTGAGCTGGTGTAAACAGAACACAGGCTATTGAATATTATATGTATAATTTTGTGACAAATGAGGGCCATGAGTCAAAGTTTCTTCACTCCATCAGTAACTTAGGAGTTATGACAAACTTTAGCACCTGGAACCAAATATTGGAAATTCATCGCTAAAAAAAAGTTTTCCTTTGTCCAAGAACCTTCAGTTTCAATTCGTTTGAGGAGCAAACACCAGGACTGATAATTCGACTGATTGTGGTTGTTGGAGAATAGGCCACTCTGACAGGCAGTGACTAAAGCTCTGTCGTCCGTCCCCCCCTCGTAAATTAAGTCTGTTTTCAATTTACCCGAGTGGGAGTATTCCATGGACACCATCTCAGAGAAATCTACTTGTTAAGTGAGAATTATTGAACTGAAATATCAGAACGTGCTTCTCAACTGCCACAAACGGAGACCTCCCCACCTCACCCCACCACACGAAGTCAAGGAAGCTCTGCTGGTTTATATTCGGTTTATGTCTGCTGGCTGAGATCTCAGAACACACAGGAATATAGGGAGAAGATGTTTCCTAGTTCTGCTACCTCTGTTTTTTCCAGTCTCTCACCTGCAGACTTGTGATGTTGAGGGAGGTCTGGGGAGTGTTGCTGAGGCACTTCCAGCAGAAGTGGAGGCCAAGCTTGGTGTTATTTAGTGCAAATATGCTGCACAGGGTTCTACGCCTTCACAGAAAATTTTAGAATGTCTGCAAACTGATAAAGGTCATAAATCTCTTTCCTACCCCACAGCAACACCCCCTGAGGAGGATATTGTTGACTTTTAGCAGCAAAGATCTCCTTAGGACCAGGCAAAGCAAGGTGAGGGAAAAGATCATTCCAACCCACCTCTGACATAGAGAGAATGAAGGAATGTCCTTCCTGCTTGTCCTTGTCACTTGTGTCACCCCGATTTACCTGTTCAACACTCCTCCATCACTTTCCAGAGCCCCTGCCTGCTCTCCAAATCTCATTCCTATGCTTTATTCCGGCACAAATTAGCTGGCAACACATTCCAGATGTTTTATTGTCCTCCAGATGATGGGGAGAATATTCTGTCTAAAATTCCTCTCTTCTTTGGTGGATTCCTTGTCTCGACAGTTGTTCCTAGTCTGAGTAAACGAACAATCACGCCAACAGCTTCTTTCTGCAAACACAGAGGTTTTTCCTGAAGTTTAGCCTTAATTTAGGCTCTGGGGGAAAAAATGTGCTTTAAGAAGCAGCTGAGGGAGCTGGGGGTGCTCAGGAGGGACCTGGAAGTCTTTCCAACTCCCTGACAGGAGGATGGAGCTGGGAGGGGTCGAATTCTTCTCCCAGGGAACAAGGTACACAATGTAAGGGAATGGCCTCAAGTTGCACCAGGGAATGTTTGAGTTGGATATTTGGGAAAAAATTCTCTGGAGGAGTCATCAAGGATTGGAACAGACTGCCCAGGAAAGTGGTGGAGTCTCCATCCCTGGAAGTGTTCAAAACACGTGGATGTGACCCCTGAGGACACGGTTAGTGGTGAACATGGTGGTGTTGGGTTGATGGGTGGAATTGATGACCTTAGAAGTCTCTTCCAACTTTAACAATTCTATAATTCCATGATTCAAGTGTGTTCCCAGATCTTCTTACCTGGGAAGTCATTTTATTCCTTCCCTGATTGTTTTTCCCAGAATAGGAATTCTCCGTCCCTCCCCATTTCTGGGCACTGTCACTTTGGTGCATCACTTCCATCTGGACCCTCTGAGCTTCCCATTTCCCACTCCAGCAGTGGGATCCATCCACAGGCACTGGAAAGGTCAGGGCAGGTGGCACCATGATGACTTTGTACCATGGGACCCTGGTTGGAAACACTGGATATTACCACTTAACAAAGACCCTCAGATCCAGCAATTTTAGCAGCAACACTTGTGGGGATCCTTTCCAGTAAAGGCAGCTCCCTTTACTGGTTTGACTCCATGATCTTTCCCAACCTTAATGACTTTTTTAGGATTGACAGGGAGAGGAGTCTGGGTTATGCTGAAATTCACAGTTTTCTCCTCCACCTCAAGGGCATTTTCTCTTACAGCATTTGATTTTATGTTTTATGCTAATTCATGTTCCATGTTTTAATTTATTATAATTTAATTTAAGCTTTCTACTTGTGAAGCCTCCTTAGTTAGGAAGTAATCATGATTGGGAGGTAAATTAGATATAGGAGGAGTGGGTTTATATCTTTGATGGATTAAGGGTATCAGCAAGGCTACATTTGTAGTGGTAAATATCTTTTCTTACACTGAATATCATCCCTCCCTGTATATATGTTGTGCCAGGCAGTGCCTTTTCTCCAGAAATGAAGTCTCAGGGAAGCTTCTCTTTCCCATGAAAAGACATAGATTGTCATTAATCCCTGTTGCATCAGTGTACCAAAAATCTCTTTTTCTTGTGTAAAGAGAGATTATTTAAAATATAACAGTCACTCAACATCATTGTCAGGTGAAATGGTCTAATTATTCCTCGAGCCTATGAGTCAGCCAATTACATCAGAACAAAATCAATATAATTCCAGAGCAATCACATGGATTTCATCCTGGCATTACATGGAGGATTCAACATTCCTGTCTTTCCTGTCCACCTGATGCTGGACAAATCAGCCTAATTCTGATTCCACATTATATATTAATATATTACAATACACTTTTGTATATATATATATATCTAAAATACATATTCATCTTCATTAATTAAGAGCCAAGTGGATACTCACGGAGAGGACGTTTTATCCTGTTTCAAGGATCACAGAATCACAGAATCACAGAATATTATGAGTTGGAAGGGACCCACAAGGATCATCATCTAGTCCAACTCACCATCTAACATCCGTACAGAGACCGAGAGCACATCCCAGAGCGTAACACCAACCTAGTCTAGCAGGATACATAAATCCCAGTGAACTCATCTCCTGGGTTTGGTACTTGAGCCACTTCTTGCCCCCTCTTAGTTGGATGTGAGGCCCAGTGTGTTATTCCTGACTCTGGACTATGTGACATTAATCCCTCAAAAATGACAAACACGACACACAGCCTTTCCCCATTTCATTCCTTGTGCTTGCATATGGTTGAGATTTTGTGCTCAACCAATCTCCTTTTAATAGGCAGAAATCTTGCCCATTTCTCCTCCTTAATTCTGAAATACTTCTTTAAAACTCATAAATTAGACAGATGGATCTCGAGTCAGGTCATCTTGCTGTGAACTGGGCTTTCACTCCAGGCTTAGCAACTTCTAACAGGTTCCCTGCCTTACTATATTTTGTTTCTTGAAATAATTGCTACAACCAGGCCTAATCATCATCGTAAAATCTAAAAGAAAGAAAATGTTGTCAGAGATCCAAACATCTGAGCTTTATGTCATGAAAAGCTTTTATTCTGGTTCCTATTCTCGCTCGTGCACAGATTTATTGGAAAAAAAAAAAAAGTCCAACAACCCCCCCCCTGACATTTATTCCTTTTTCACTTAGATTACTGTGGTTAAATCAAAAAGAAGTGTCAGGGCTTAGGGAGCTGAAAGCTTTTTCCATTGTGAAGGGTCACATGGTTTCCATTTTGTTCCATGAAAAAAACCCTCATGGTTTTGGTTATTTTCACTGTCTGGAATGGGATAGAATTCCACTCCTGCTGCCAAATCTCCTGTACCAGGGAGGAAACTCCTGGATTTTGGGCCATCTTCCTCCGTTCAGTTGGGAGCCTTTTCCACAGGGAGCTGCTTTTTGGGAACTATCATCATTATTTATTGTTTGCAGTGGTCTGAGGAGACTCTCCAACTGGTTGTTTGAAACCCTTGATGAGGCAGTAAGAGAGGGATGGAACTGAGCTGGGACAAGGTGGGATCAACTCTGGCTCCGGGAACTACTTCGGGTTGGGCCAAAAACCTGAGGAAATCTATGGAAAGATTTTAGGGAATGTGAATCAAACCTTTCATGACCCTGTTAAGTTGTTTGCAACAGGGAGGTGAATTAAGAAAATTAGTCTTACAGAGAAAAATTGGGCACCAAATCAATTGCAATGAAATTCTGGGAATTCTTGGATTTCCAATTGGTCAACAGTTGCTCTTAGTTTTCACCCCATGCGATTTTAGTCGACTCCAAAAACATGGAAAAATGAGCTGCCTGAAGTCTTCAGGAAGGGAGAATCAGATTGAATATATCCCAGACAGAAATATCATGTGTAAGAATATGTTTGTTTGCCAGGGAATTCCTTAAAATTGCAATGATATTGGAAATATATCCCAGGAATTGATAGTGACCCCTGAGTTTCAATTCAGAAATGTGCCAGTAGAGATTTGAAAAAGAAGATCTTAGTGAAGACACGGATGACAAAAGCAAGCAAAAGAAATTAGAAAATAAAAATAATAAAAATGAAATTACAAAAATAAAACCCCAATCAAATGGAATATAGATTCACATAAAAATAGCACAAACTATAAATGATATTAAAAAACTGAATGTAGGTTTTCCTAAAGGAGATTATATTGATGCATCTAATTTCAATATATATCTACTTATTAATAAGAAAAATTACTGGTGGATAAGAAAAGATATTTTACATTGATTTACTTGCTATTTTTAAATTATTTCCTTTAAAATTAACTGATTTCCACTGAGGAATTTAGAATTTACCAACTGCACAGGGCAGGTCTCCAGAGAACTGATGTCTCATCAGGTGAGACCTAATTCCCCCAAAACCAACAATGAATACAAGAATTCCAAGGTGTCATATGAAAACAATATTATTTTAAGGAAAACACTCCTCAGAACCAGAGAAATATTTCATTTTATTAGCGTGGAATTGTCACATTTTGACACTGCCAGCAGAAAAAATATTTGTTAAAAGAGAAACATCTTGTTTCAATCAAGGAAAATGTTTTAGTTCTGCTTTCTCTATTTGACACATTAAAGCATTAAATTACTGTTACACGCAGATGACACTAAAAGTAAGATTAATAATAATGAAATTGCAAAGTCAGAGTGAGAGATTTGAAAGGATTTATTTCAGGGGGATTTTTTTTTCTACTTCAAATTTGCTAAGAACAAATAACTTGGATTTTATTTCGGAGATTTCTCCCGGCCTTAATTCAAAATTCAGTTTGTGTTCTCCAAAGTTCACAACTCGACCAAAATCTGTAGTAAAAGATTTCACCTTTATCTCTCACCTTCAAACTCTCCTCAGCTTATGTTTTCATCATAAAATAACTGAGTAACAAAATAATAAAGATAACTGAGTAATAAAAAAGTAAAATAACTGAATGGTGCCAATGGTTCCTATTTTAGACTGTTATGCAACACAAAGAAAACAAAAAGGCTCCTCTAAATAATGAATTATTTAAAAGGACCTGAAAACTTTGGGGTTTTTTTCAGCTCTCCTACTTCAAAAATATATTGGGCATACTGGAAAGGAATTCCTGGCTGGGAGGGTTAGGGTTAGGGAGGGACTGGGATGGATTTCCCAGAGAAGCTGTGGCTGCCTCTGGATCCCTGGAAGTGTCCAAGGGCAGGTTGGAGCAACCTGGAACAGTGGGAGGTGTCCCTGCCCATGGCAGGTGGTGGCACTGGATGGGTTTTAATGTCCCTTCCAACCCTAATCATTGTGGGATTCCATGATTTGATGATCTCATTGTTGGACAAGACTCACTTGGCCCTCAACTCCAGCGGGCACCTCCACTGGTGATTTAGCAGGACTGGGATGCAGTCGGGATGCTGCTCCATTGCTAAAATGTTCCCTGGTATGATTTCAGTCCATGGAATTTGGGATGTTCCCAAAATGCTCCTATTTGGTTTGGGATTAAAACTATGAGCCAAGAAGTATCTTCAATATGGAGAAAAGTCCCAGCCACCCAGTTCTGGGGAGTATAAGAAATTAAAAACCATGACAATTCATCACAATCAGGGAATCCCACAGTAATTTGGGTTGGAAAGATCTTAGAGCTCATCCCATTCCACCCCCTGCCATGGGCAGGGATGCCTTCCACTACCTCAGGTTCTTCCAGTCTGCCCTTGGACACTTCCAGGGATGGGGCAGCCACAGCTTCTCTGGGAAATCCACTCCAGCCCCTCCTCACCCTCACAAGGAAGAATTTCTTCCTAAAGTCTGATCTAAATCTCTCATTCTTCAGCCTGAGCCCATTTCCCTTTTCCTGTCTCTCCGTGTCCCACTAATTCCAGAGCAGGGATCCTGGCACAGCCCGTTTTTCCAGAATGGATGTAATTTTTCTGCAAAAGGCTCTGGTTTTGCTCCAGTCAAAGGCCAGATCTTCACATATAATCTCTGAACATAGAAAATACTATTCTGGAGCTCAACCCTGGGAAGTGCTGACCTCATAAAAGCATTTGAGGTTTTCAAATGCACTTTCGTTCTGACGCAGAAGGAAACACCACCAAGAAAAGATTTTCCATTCAAAAAGAGCCAGGTGGGTCAGGATAATCTGTAGCATTCCAGCTGATTGGATTCACCACAGAAAGTGAGAAAACCACAGGCACACTGTAGATTTGAGCAGAGTTTATTAGTTCTCAAGTGGCTCCATTACCCTTTCCCAATTCCTCTCTATACCCCGCAACCACCTCGACTGAGAATTTAAGGATAAATAATTTTCTCTGGTGTCTTTCTATTTAAGTCAAACCCCATATTTTGGTATAATATTTTTCCTTGGAATTTCTCAATGAGCTCCTGCACAAGATACAATCTTCTACCACGTGTAATACATACATAGGAACAAGCTTTTCATCGAGCTTTAGACTCGTTTACATGTGTTCCTACGTCGTCTTGTTTACATGTTCTCACTTCATTCCAAATCAGAGAGAGAAATTTCGTAACTCCAGAAGCTCTAACAATTACTGGAAGTCAGATTTTCACTCTATCACCATTTTTCCTAATAAAGATTGACTGGGAACTTGGGAAGAGAGAATTTTGGGGGTTTGTTTTTCATTTGGGTAATCTTTTTCCCTTCAGTCTGGATCTCAGTAATACTCAAACAACAGGAAAAATCACTCAGGAAATACTTTGCAATTTCCAGCAAAAATCCAAGGAAACTAATGCATTACTTTGAAACACTTTCTGTGGCTTAAATACTGATGAAAATAATCTCTGGTTGAAAACAGAAATAAAAGTCTTTTCAACATTCTTGTCTTTTTTTGTAGAAGCTCTCCTAGAAGAAAATTTCAAGGCAGTACTTTTTATACTTGTAAAATTGAGTCACATCTTTATTTTTATGAACTCCCCAGCATCAAATTCCCTTGAATCTCTCTTTTCCAGCATTACAACCCTGACCTGACACTTTGCTCATTCATCCCACTCCATCCCCTTATATTTCATATAATCTCAAGCAATCAGTGCTGAGAAACTCTGTTTAATTCGAAATATTTTATCAATATTATTTGCTCTGCTGTGAGTGAGCAACACCCAGGAGCCCCTCCTTCCTGGAAGAACCCTTGTTGCATTTTCACTCTGCTTTCTCTCCATGGCACCAATGATAGAGACCATCCCCACAGGGGTTTTTTGCCGTAACAAAGGAATGAGACTTGCTTCTGGAAGCCACAGCTCCCGGCTTCTAGCCATAGGCTGGATCAGAAGGAGCTGGAAGAGCAAGGCTTATGAACTGGTGATGAATGTTCCTTGGCAGCCGTCCCTGTGAGATTCCAGGGGCTGTGGCTTCCAATGGATATCGTGCACACACCCACGGATATTTGCTGCCTCCCACATGTCCACACACGTGTGCAGTTAAGCAAAGATCCGTGTCCCAACAGTCCATGGAAAACCCTAATGCAGGTCTAACAATGACACGTCTCCCTTCCCCAACCGTCTTCCCCTTGGAAAGCAACAGAGAGATCCATTTGTGAGTATCCATGTTGTGGCCCCACAGCTGAAGGGATGTTTGAGAGGCACAAGAAGTTGGAAAAATTCGAGTTCCTGAGCACAGGGTCATCCCCACTGTGTAGCAAACAGGAAAGAGTTACAAGAGAATCACAGGGTTCATAAGGTTGGAAAAGACCTCCAAGATCATGAAGTCCAACCTTTAACTGAAGACCAACAAAACCATATAATGAAAGTGCCACATCTATTCATTTTCTGAACACTTCCAGTATCCAACCTGAACATCCTCTGGTGCAGCATGAGGCCATTTCCTCTTCTCCTCGCTTGTTACCTGAGAGAAGAGATTGGCCCCCCCGCCTGGTTCTCCTCTCTTGTCAAGGGGTTGAAGAGAATTCCAGGTGCCCCCTGAGCCTCCTTTTCTCCAGGCTGAGCCCCCCCAGCTCTCCAGCCCCTTCCCCAGCTCCATTCCCTTTCCTGGACACACTCCAGCCCCTCACTGTCTTTCTTGTCATGAGGGACAAAACTGATCCCAGAATTTGAGGTGTCCAGCACAGTGGGACATGGTAAAGGCTTCAGATTCCTGACAAAATAACCATTGCATGGACCTTTTTCCAAAGTAATTTCCCTATGTGTGAATGGAGATTGGACTGGACACACATTCCTGTCTCAGGAATACATGTCCAGCACATTTTAATGTTTGGAAGAGGAGTCACACACCTTGTGGTAGATGGGTTTTCCACAGACAGATTTTTGTAACTTTAGAAAGTCACTTTATATTTCAAGTTCCAATTCTTCAGCAGCATAATAAGAACAGAGGTTTTACTTTTCCCAGTGTGAGGTCAGTTCTCCATGGCAAAGGCTGCCTCCTGCTTTGTGCATGTGTGCAGAACACATTGAGGTTAAAGTGTTGCTGAGACGTATGTCTGCTACCCCTACAATAAAATATCCCCTTATTCACAGTGTTGACATCAACGGAGCTCAGTGGGAGCCCCAAAAAGAGCTCAAACTCAAAATCCTCAGTACCCAATTTGATAAATTCATTGCTATGGAGAATAAAGATTCCCAGTTGCATGACCTAGAAGTGTCCATCACACTCCTTCCAGGTTGTCTTCTGGTTCAAACAGCTCCTGGATTGGGACTCCCACACAACTGACACCTGGCTACAATTGCTCCAAGATTTCCAAAGGTCATCCAAGGAACTTCCTCATACACAACCATATTCCCAGGCTTCCGTCTGCCCTTTGGCTCCAGTGGCAGGAAAATGCTCTTTCCTTCCATCAGATTATCTCACCTGCCTGATAACAAGGAGAATTATCTCTGTTTGTCTCAGAGCCAACCTCCCTGCTCCCTTTGTGGTGACAGCCTCAATGATAAATTATATTTTACAATTAACGGCCTCCCAAAAGAGAACGTGGAAGACGGATTCCTTGGAACAAAGGCATCCAAGATGGAGCATATTTTTCGTCCTAAAATGCAGTGTTTTTAAGACAAATTGCACATGTTTACACATCAGGTGATCTCCTATTTGGGTTAATGGAAATTTTTTTATCATTACATCCCTGTAATTCTTCAGAAAGGGAATTAAGCCACCTTTTATCTTTTTTAAGCAACACCCCACACTGACAAAGCACAAAAAAAGGGATAGGCTTGAGAACTAAAGGCTTAAAAAATCTTTCAAACACCTGAAAGGATGTTGGAGTGAGGTAGGAATCAGTCGTATCTCCAGGGTAATAAGTGACAGGATGAGAGGAAACAGCCTCACATTGCTCCAGAGAGGATTTAGATTGGATATTTGGGAAAGTATCTTGGCAGAAATGGGTGTCAAGCACTGGAAGAGACTTCCCCAGGCAATGTTGGAGTCTCCATCCCTAGAAGTGTTCAAAGGTCGTGTGGATGTGGCACTTGAGGACATGGAATAGTGGTGAACATGGCGGTGGTGTTGAGTTGACGGTTGGACTTGATGATCTCAGAGTGCTTTCCAACCTTAATAATTCCATTATTCAAGTGTGTTCCCAGATCTTCTTATCTAGGAATTCATTGTATTTTTTCCCTGTTTGTTCTTCCCAGAGTTCTAATGCATCAATTCATTCCCACTGCTAAGGTTTATAACCCCAATAAACAAGTCTTCCCTCACTTCCCAGATCACAAAATAACTGTTTCCCATTATTCTAACCTTTACCAATCAATGGTGTCACAAGAGATAAAATCATCCCATGACCACCATTTCCACCAGCTCTTGCTTCACTATGAGTGGTTCTTGCTCCAGCAATCCAACTTTCACAATTTCTCCATCCAAATATCACCCCTTTTCCTCCGTGCTAAATAAATTCTCTCTTTGCTTTCTGGTTACCTCTTCTCTAATGTTTGTAGGTTGTTTCCAGGTTCCCAAGCTGTGCTTTCAGAGCCAAGCCATTCATCTTCGCACATGACTCATGGGCTGTTTTCCTCAGCCAATAAATCAGGAAGTTGGGTTTCCCCCAACATGCCTGAGAATCTGAGTTGGAAGGGACCCCTCAGGATCACTGAGCTTCCTCTGGCTCATCCCTATCTTTCTGCTCATGAAGTGCCCAGAAGTGAGTGCAGCATCCCAGTTGTGCTCTCCCCAGGCCCAGCAGGGAATGAAGTCCACCTTTTTGCCCCCTGACATCATTCCCCTGCCTCTCCAGACCAACCTCGTTGATGGCTCAGTTCTGCAGTGCCACAGTCCTGCTTGCTGTCCATGACCTGCCATTGTCACCATGTCCATGTCCTTATATCCTTGTCACTGCTACCACCTGCCGCTGAGGAAGTTGATTCCAGACTCCTCCCATGCCCCCAGGAACTGTATGAACTGCCCTTCCCAGCTCTATTCTCGTGTGGTTTCTCTCCTTGGTGTCCAGCTTGTCTTTACTGTTCTGTGACCCCAAGATTGACTTGGTTGGTTAAATGCAGTGCTAATAGAAACCAAGGTTGTGGATTTGATCCCCACATGGGCCTTCCACTTAAGATTTGGGCTCAGTGATCCTTGTGGGTCCCTTCAAAGTCAGAATATTCTGCTTCATCTCTCATCCCCTCACTGGTTTTAGCTAATCCTGCCAGGTTCTCTTCTCTGATGATGACAGTATCTCTCTGTTTATTCTCTTTAATACCACCACACATCTTTGCAGACACCTGAGGGGAAGAAATGGAAAACCCAAGCAAAATTTTTACAATCCTTAATCCCAAATTTACTCCCAACATGGATTAGGGAAACAGGTACTCCTGAAAGGCTGGAAAACCTGCCTGGAACAGAGTTACTCTGCTAGAGAAGAACCTCTGTCTCTCAGGATTTAACCAGCAGCATCAGGATCCCACCTCAAAGCTGCACCCACTCCACTAAATTAGAATCCCAGGAACCCAGAGCGGTTTAGGTTGGAAAGGACAATCACGGAACTAAATTATCACAAGACTTTGTTTGAGTCACTGCAGAGAAATCACACCAAATTCTGCCCTGATTCACTTTATCTGCTCATTCCAGTTGAGAAAGTCACAGCACTGAAATCATGTCACACACATTTCCTGCGTGGTGTGACGTGCAGGGCTCTGTGACATCCATGGGCCTGGGAAAAGCAACAGAACAAAACCAGGAAAAGAACAAACCCTCTGCAGGTTTCCCCCTCCTTAATAAACTGTCCAATAAAATGTCACACCCATCTTCAAAACTGAAAACCACTTTCTTGTTTGGATTTGTTTTACTGGTTTTTTTGGGTTTTTCCTGTAGGGTTTTTATTTCTTTTCCTTTCACCCCATGAATTTTGCAGGAGATATGAAAATTTTAACTTTTTAAGAGGCCTCCAAGGCCCTGGGGAGCATCAAACCTCCTCTAATCACTTCTCCTGGGTTATGTGACGTAACTCAGCTGATGGGTTTGTGTTCTTCCCCTCAATCATCTTCCTCGGCACCATGATTTTAGCTGTCTTTCAGAGGAATGTTTATGGAGGATAATACCATTCCAGTCCCTTCCTGCAGCCATGTGTTCCTCATTTGGAAGCATCACATGGAAACGTTGCTTCTCGTGGCATTTCCAAATAAAAACCTCATGGTTCTGACTCTAAAACGCAGCACAAAGTTCTGCCCTTGTGGAATTTCAGAGGGATGGATTGATTTTGTTTTTATTATTTAGTTTTTCTTCGTTTTTATTAGAAAAAAAAAGGCCAGAGCACAAATATTTTTGGCACAAGAACAAAATTCTGCTCTGGATTTTATTACCTGAACTCCTTAAGGAAAATCATCCCAAGACTTGCCTCTACCTGATGATAATGGATCAAACCTGGGTTGATTTGTATTTTAGGTCGGAGCTTTATTTCACTTTCCTCATTCGTTTCCAGATGACACTGGTCAGTTGTTGATCAATAAAATCAGAATAAATGGGAAATCCAACTCACTGTTTTCATCTTAAAGAGCCCCACACATAAAAGCCACCCAGATTTTCATCGTATTCATTGAACTTATTCCCTTCACAGCCAACAGGAGCCCAAGAGCCCCAAAGCAGAAGAAAAATGACTTTATTTGCATTGTCCATCACAATATTCTTGTTATTCTGATGGAAAACAAAGTAATTCCAACCATTTAAAACAAAATATTGCCAGCAGTTAATAAACACTATGAGCACTGCAGCATCAAAAGACTTATTTTTACTTTTTCGACTCCTTTTGTACATTTTCTACTCTTTTCACCCAGGAATATTCTTTATTTGCAGTTAATTTAATTCAGCTGATTGATAGTAAGGGATTGTTTGAGACCTTGGCTCATTTTTGCAGCTTATTTTTCCTTTCTTCCTCTTTTGAGTCTGTTTCTCTCTCAAAATATTTTCTTTCTCCCTCTAAACTTTCACTTTTTCCCTCTAAGCTTTGCAACATTTCTCCTTAGTTCCAGACATGTAAATACTGAGTGAAGGTAACTCAAATAACCAATATATCCTCTCACATATACAAAAAACAACCTAAAAATAAGAGATTTCATTCTTTCCTCTTTTTTTTCCTGACTCCTTGATTTTTCTGTAGGAAAAAATGCCTGAAAATTTAAAAATCCTTCTATTAATCCTTTTTTTTTCCCAGTTTTCAGCCAAATCCCTTTTCTGAAGTGAGGCACATTAGAAATGGGATTATTTAGAATTGATCTATAAATCAAGATTTTCTGTTCAGAACTAATGGAAAACAGAATATTTTTGTCTTTCCTCTGTTGTGAAACTTGACCTTTTTGTCCATAATCACAAAAAATCCAAATTATTTGATTAAATCATATTCTAAAATTTAGAAACTTAGAGGAGTCCAGCAGGTAGAATTTAAAAGAAATAAAAAGGATGCAAATCTCATGTCCAGTCACTTCCAATGTCTTCTCTGCAAGGGTCAGAGTGGGTTTTTTTCCATTCAGCATCATATTTAATACACAGAATTTAATACACAGATCTAAATGTATCTTTAAATACTCCTGGAAAAAACTCTGATGGAAAAGCAGCCTCTTGGAGCCGCTGCCTGGGGAACTCTTGTTTTCGAGGAGAGGAGTCTGAAGCGAAAGTAAGCACAGGAAAAATAAGAAGGATGTCAAAGTGAGGCCTTTGGTCTTCACAATAAACTGACCCCTGGAGAGATCAGTCCACCCCTTCCTCACTGTTTCCTTTGCGATCACCTCATCCTGCTTTCCTGAGAGCTTCTGGGGTTTGATGTCTCAGTTGTTTGGGTTGTTTGTGGTTTGGGTTTTTTTTTAACTTACTCATCAATTTTGTGGACATAGGAAGGGAAAATATCTTGTCAGAACAAATCTTTTGACTTCTCCTCAGTCCTGACCCTTATCTCCCCCCTCCTTCTCTCTCAGATTTTAGGAGCCATTCCGTCCCTGTAGCAGGGGTTGTGACAGGCTGCAGGGAAGCTTTTTGTGGCTTGTCACAAGTCCAGGATGTGGGATGGATTTTCTACCAATCCATTTGGGAGTTCGAGGTGGCAGGAGCCTGGACTCAGAGGACCTCAAGGAATCCTGCTAGTCCTGTGCTCTGATTTTAGTCCAGAATATCCGAAAGGGAGAATCTGCTCATTCTCTATTTTTGGAATTAAGGTCTATTTACAGTTGCTCTGGAGTCCAGAGTCAGTCCAAAGTGTTTTAGCAGATGCTTTCTGAGGTCTTTGAACCCTTGCAAGCCACGAGGGAAGGAAAAAAAAGAGGATTTCTGCGTTTTAAGGCCAAAGGCTTTTCGGATTATTTCGAATCATCTCCAATGTAAACCAACTGCAGGATTTCCATCCAGTTCCTTCTGTCCTGAGCTCAGCTGCTCGTGTCAAAGATGCCAAACACTTGGAGATGATGACAGGTGAGGGAAAGAGCTGCATATGGATAAAACATAGCTGGGAGCATCCGGATGCTGCCTACGGGACAAGCAGAGCTGTAATGGAAGAGTGGCATCTGTTCCCTGGCTGCAGAGTCTTGGTGGTCCTGACAGCAGCTCCCTGGAAGAATTGGCTGGTATTTCCAGTCTCAGGCTTGATAACCAGAGTCCTTGGTGACCTTGAAGAAACATGGAAAGATTTCAGATTTCTGTTGGCCACAGAAGATTGGGAATCACGGGGTTTGTCCAAGAATCAGCTCTGCAAAAGAGTCACATTCCCCAGGGCACACTGATGACAGCCCAGCTAGAGTGGAGCTTCATCTTTTCCAGCTTGCCTGTGGTCTACCACACAATTTGTCAGTTGTACTGAGCCTAAGGAAGTCCAGCAGTCGGAGCCAGCAGCAGCTTTGGCCTGAGGTACAACAGCGGTCACTCCTTGGGACACCAGGAGAGATGTGACCCCCCCATGGCAATGACAGGGACCTGGAAACTCTGTCTGTGCTGGGAGGCAGCAGTCAGGCTGGGCTGAGGGCTGACTGTCCTTGGGGACATCCCTCCAGCAACACCATGGGCATGGATTCTGGCTCTTCCCACAGGATTAACTTTCCCTTCCATGAGCAGGAGACGCTTTATCCATAACCTGAACTACAACTGTGCTGCTGAGACAAGTGACTGGTGGTGTGAAAACTCCTCTGATCCTGTCCAGTGAAAAACCCAGTGGGTTTTAAACTCCCACTGGAAAAGGTATTTTCCAAGGAAATTTCCTCATTCCAATGAACACGTGCTTGCTCCTTGGCAAGCCAACTTCCCTTCGGCATGAGCTGGACAGACCAAGGTAGGACACAACAGAGGCTCAGAGGGTCTCCCATTGCTGGTGGATGTGGGGATATGAGTTAAACTTGATGGAAATCCAGTGGTTGGTGGTGAGTCGCCTCATGTGCATGGAAGTGACACACTTGGATCCCAATGTTCTTCACTGAGAGAAATAAACTCCTCAGGCACAGACTGTCTGACCTATTTCACCACCTATTTTAGCAAGAGCTGGTGATGTCACTGAGTGGGTTCACAACACCTCAGGAAAGGAGAAGCCAACTCTGAAAAAGATGTTGCAGCATCTGAAGTTACGTGAGAGGATCCCCAGCCCTGGAGAACATAAAACAGTCCATGACCCAAGATTTCCTTACTCACATGAGTTCAGTTGCTCCTCTGCTACTGGTAGGTATTAAAATATAGCTACTCAACAAAGTGGGAGCTGTTTGATGAATGAAGTTTTGCAGCAGGGGCTCCAGTGGTCCATCTTGGCAATTTGTGGGAGAGCTGCTGAAAAGCGAGAGAGTACTTGTGCTGTAAACATGGGAACATGCTTAGGAATGACATGCCCACCCACCTCTTGGTCTCTTTCCACTGCCAAAGCAGTAAAAAAGGGACCTTAGTGTAAGTGTGAATCCAGCTCTTGGAATGTTTTTCCATTTTCTCGTATTTACGTTAATGAACACTGACACTACAGACTCACATTCCCGGCTCAGTACTTCACCAGACTGACCAGCAACAAAACCAAGGAGATGAGACTAAACAGATGATTTGATGAGGGGTTTATTATTAATATTATTTTATTCCTCCAGGCTCTGGAAAGAAAAGAAGAGAGAGGGCACACCTCTGATTTCAAACAGATAACAGCGGAGTTCAGACACAGGTTTGGGGGCAGGAAAAGCAAGAAATTCAAGGAAAATTGTTGTCTGCACACTAATTTAACAGTGTTAGTTGGCAATGTTTTCCACTTGGTAAAATGTTCCTCTGAAAAAGGTCAGCTTGCCTGGATGGATTCCGACTGCCTGACAGCAGATGGCTTTACCTTAAGTTTAACCAGGAATAAGAAGATGCTGTAAAAGCCTTTTTGCTCATACATGGCAATTTTCATGAGTCTTTTGCAAAAATACAGATTGTGCACTATGAAAGGAGAGCAATAAATGAAAAGCAGCTTCTTTTGGTCCAGAAATCTACTTTAGTACAGTGGTGAGTGTCCCCTCCTCTCACGTGGGAGACCGGGGATTCGATTCCTGTCAGGGAGGCAGTGGTGCAGTTTAAGAGTTGGACTCGATGATCCTTGTGGGTCCCTTCCAATGCAGAATATTCTGCGATTCTGTGATTTTGGGGATCCCTTGTTTTCCCTGTGCCCCCTCACTATACATCCCAAATCCATTGCACAAGTGACAGGAAAGGACTGTGAACTGCCTTTCTGTGGCATTATATTTATGTGTATGAAGGTTTCCATGGGCTGGAAGGCCTGGCAATGTGCACTTCCAACCCAGAAAGCCAACTGTATCCTGGGATGGACCAAAGGGCGGCCAGCAAGTCAAGTGACATGATTCTCACCCTCTGTTCTTGTGAGATCCCACCTGCAGAGCTGCATCCAGCTCTGGGGGCTCCAAAATTGAAAGGATGTGGATCTGCTGGAGGGCATGGAGATGCTCTAAGGGATGGAGCCAGGCTAGGACAACTGGGGGAGTTCACCTGGAGAAGGGAAGGATCCAGGGAGACCTTGGAGCCCCTTCCAGAGCCTGAAGGGGCTCCAGGAGAGCTGAAGAGGGACTGAGGACAAGGGATGGAGGAGCAGGACACAGGGAATGGCTTCTCACTGCCAGAGGGCAGAGACAGATGAGATATTGGGAAGGAATTGTGAAGGTGGTGAGACCCTGGCGCAGATTGGGCAGAGAAGCTGTGGTTGCCCCATCCCTGGAAGTGTCTAAGGCCAGGTTGGAGCAACCTGGGATAGTGGAAGGTGTCCCTGCCCATGGCAGGGGGTGGAACTGGACGATCCTTAAGGTCCCTTCCATCCCAAACCATTCTGGGATTCTGTGATCTCCAGCCTGACTCTGCCTCTCTTCACTCTCTGTGTCCAAAACAAGGGCTATCTCATGTGTGCTCCATGACACTGGATGTTCTCCAAGGGCTGGACATCACTTGTGGCCCTTAGGATCATATTCCTAATGGCACAGTTTGAGCATGATTTCAAGTGTTCATGTGAGGTGGAGGCTTGATGACACCATGGAAAGAAGAAGGTGTGCAACAGGTATCAGGTGTAAATTAGTTATCTAAGAAAACAACCATGACGTATATTATTAAAATACATAAAATATATACATATATAGTATATTAAAACATGCATTTAAGCATCCACAAAAAACCAAAACCAAAACCAAACCAAGACAAACAAAAACCAACAATAAGCAAACAAACCTAAAACAAAGCCAAAACCCCAAACCATCAACCAACCAAACTAAAAGATCCCTTCCTTAACCTAAATAAATACATATTCCATCTGCCTAAAGTTAACTAACTAAAGCTGACTAATTCCTGTAGACTTCCTTTATATTCAACAACTTGTTCCAAGGAGGACTGAGGTCAATGACCATGTTTCAAAGCCAGGAGCTGCAGTAGCAAAACCCCTTGAGAAATCCAGCCACAGGACTGAATTTCATTCATTTTTGAGCCTTCAGGGGTTTGATGTGAAAACCCTTTTCCAGCTTAGGGTATCCAAGCGTTTCATGAAGTGCTTTAATCTAATGTTGCTGCCGAGGTGACTCATGAGCTGTCACGGTTTCCAGTGCAGACGGAACCAGGAAAGCTGAGACTAAAGCCAGGCCCAAGGCAGAGGGACAGATCCCAGGCTCCCCAGCTGTCTGAGGTGCAGAAGTGAGAACAGAATCCTGAAATCCTTCATGCCACACTTCTACCTTAACCACGTGGGCTTTTCCCTTTCCATACCTCATCCTGATGCCCTTAGGAAGGAGATTAATCATTTTGTATCTCGTTTTTCCACCGGGGGTGAGTCAAGCAGAGATGACTGAAGTGACTCGGACACATCCTCAAGACAGTGCCAAGAGGAGAAAGCAGCTTTCCCTGGAGCGAGAGGCAGGAGTGAGACACCAACTTATGCAAACCAGGGATTCACTGAGGCCAGTAAGGCAATGACAAGTTTTCTGCTATTGCAGAAAGTAGGGACAGCCAGAAATATTCTTTTTATTGGGGAAAAATTTTCCATCGAGTATCTCCTTTAGCTCTGTCCCTGTCCTTAATAAACATCTGCCAGGATTTTCAGTGATTAGCCTGATAAATCATTGATCCACTGCATGCTACAAATCACAGATTCTGATTTGATAGCACAATTATCCTCACTTCTGACCCAGCACTAACCTTTCCCTGTTTCACAAGGGATAATTACCCCTTTCCCTATCCCTGAGGGACTAATGACCTTATCACCCCTTCCTTGCTAACACATCCTCTCTAACATGTCCCCATGCTCCTCTTATATCCACTGCACAATCGATTAACATAATTAAGTGACACTCAGGGCAATTGTTCCCCACATGTTCTGAGCTTGTTTCTACTTCCAGACCCGCAGAAGGTTTTCCCTGTGTCCAAACTTCCCTGCTCTCCTGCCTCTGTCATCAGCTATTAAATTAACTATAAAGATTATTGAAAGCCTTAATCCATATCTTGCTTACCCAAATTAATGAAATTCCATCTGAAAAGGGATTTTTTATCCTGTTAAGGGAAGTAACTTGGGGTGTTATTTCACTCTGGAGTAGAGCGAACAGCTCTTACAAGGACAAGAATTACTTCTCCCTCTCACTTTCATGGTGAGGTACAAGGTACCCCTGATTTTTGTTTTGTTTTGGTTTTTGGAGTAAGAGTGGCTGTTAATTATTTCCAGAGCCAGACGTGTCTTTGGAACAGACCCTGGAATTATCCAGCAAGGTACAGCAGCAAAGGACATTCCCAAGAGTTTCCTGAGGACACCAGTTGCTGGCGTGGTTTCTCTAAATCATGTCTTCTGCTTTCAGCAGTGCACTTTGCAACAAGCTGTGGGAGATGGGAAAGGGCTTGGAGATCCCCCTGTTGCGAAGAGGGAAGGTCACGATGCTTGAGAGGTGACAATTGGATTGAAAATCATCAAATTGCACGACCCAGTGCAGAGCTGCTTTTCTGCTGGAGTGAGGCAGCATCTCCTCCTCTGTGATCTTTCCACCAGTGTGTGCAGCTGGAAGACATCCCTGGGATCTGTCCAGCAAGGAGATGCCCAGGATTTCTCTGTCCAGAACGAGGTGTCCAGCGCTTACGTGGCTGCTCTGCCTAAAGCCAGGAGAGCAGATTTCTGTCATCACCCAGACCAACATAGGCAAGGTTGGTTTGGGGGACTGCAATTGTGTGTGGTTTGGGAAAATCCAGCTTCCACTGTGTCTGGTGGAGAAAAATCAGCACCTCCAGGGAGGATTAATTGTTAAAATTATATGGCAAAAATCCTTTGGGACTTCCAATGCCGTTTCCATGCCACGGCATGAGATAAAGCAAGGGGAAATGGCTTTGAGTTGTGCCAGGGGAGGTTCAGGTTGGGTTTTAGGAAAACATTGTTCACTGGAAGAGTGGTCAAGCATTGGAACAGACTCTGCAGGCAAGTGGAGGAGTCGCCATCCCTGGAAGTGTTCAAAAAATGAGTAGATGTGGCATTTGGTGAGATGTTTAGTGAACACAGTGATATTCAGTTGGACTTGGTGAACTTGAAGGCCTTTTCCAGCTGAAATGATTCCATGATTCTATGACTGTTAGGGCACCGAGTCTCCACAGGTGTCCAGGAAAACAGACAAGTGTTTGTGAGGCTGAGTCTCCCTCATGGAGCTGGAACTGGAAGGATTTTAGGGCCTCTATTTCCCCACCTGTAATTCACACAATGGGCCAAAACAGTCCTGCAAGGTCACCCATTTGGGTAATAAGGTTCAGCTCTGACCATTTAATCCAGTTTAACCCTTAACTGGCAGCAAAGTTATCCCTTTGTCTTCTCTGCCCAACAGGGGACGAATGAGTGATTTGATGGGTTGAACCAATTCTGCTTCTGTTGGTCTCAAGTTGCAAATGGGAATGTTTAGATTGGATATTAAGGAAAATTTCTTCACTGAAAGGCTTATCAAGCACTGGAACAGTCTCCCCATGGAAGTGGTGGAATCCCCGTCCCAGAAGGGATTCAAAATACATGTAGATGTGGCACCTGGGGACGTGGGTTAGTGGTGGCCTTGGCAGTGCTGGGTTGACTGTTGGCCTCGATGAGCTTAGAGGTCTTTTCTAACCTAAATGACTCCATGATTCCATAATAGGAGCCTAAATTTACAATTTCCCTCATTTAAGCAGCAGCATGTCTTATTTCCTAGAACACAACCATCAGACAATAAGGATGGGTCTGTGCTCCAGCTCTCTCACAGGAGGATCCAAGTCCATCTGTGCTGGCACAATGTATGGACAGGAACCCAGGACTCACAGAGACAGAGGGAGAGCAGGAGAAAGGGAATCTGCTGTCCCAGAGCGTGACAGAGGACACCTGGGAGCCAGACCTTGCCCCCAGCGCTGTTCTGCATATGCTGCTACGTCTCTTGGATGCAAAAGGACCTCAGCAGACATGACAATGCAGCTGTTGGGAATCTGGCCCTTTCCTCTCTCAAAAGCTTGTCTGTTCACACAGAAATCAGTCTCAGCCTGAAATTCCTTGCAAAGGTAATGAAAAGCAGAAGAGGGAGAAATTGCTCGTAAGCCATGGGGTGAGAGAAGGGGGCAGAAGAAATCATAAAGAGAGGGGGAAAAATAAGGAAAAGCTGACTTTGAAAAATAAGAGTGTTTATATATTTTCCTTCATTGAGGTTTGGATCTAATGGTAACTTCTCTGCCTCCATTTCCTGAGTGGGGACTGGTGTCTCTTCCAAGGCTGGGTTAGTGGTGGTCCCACCTTGCAGGGACCAGAGCCCCACCAGCCAGAGCCCGAGCGAGCAAATTCCTGATTCCCTCCTCACTCCTCTGCCTCTCTTCTGGGCCTGGGATGTGCCCTCAGGACACAGGAGCTGCAGACACACACGCACTCAGTGCCCTTTCGCTCTGACAGGGTTTCCACTGTCCTGTGGAAATCTGACCTTCCCGCCAAGAACAGTAAGGACATGGACATGGGAAGCTCCCAGACGGCTACAGTACAACAAACACTGTCTGCATTCAGAACATCTTTTCCCTCCTCTGACTTGGGCACTTTCTTCTCCTCACACCATGCAAATGTTCCGTCCTGGGATGAGATGCAGGATTTTCATGTCGCTTTCTCCAGAAGGTTTAGTGAGGATTCCACCAAATCCTGTAGAAAAAAAGAAAGCTGGGATGGCAATGAACATGAGGTTCAGAGTTCATGGGAAGAACAGGATGCAGACAGATATTTATCCAGCCAGGGGGTGCTGAGAGAGGCAGGAGAACATCTGCCATTCCATTTGGCCTGTCCAAGTGTCCTTGTAGGACGCCTCTATCAAACCCCCTCACTCACATTCTGCTCGCTGGACAATTTTGACTTGTGCAAGACTTGTTCAACCCCAAATTGTGCTTTCCTGCATAAATCCTGTTCCCTGGAATGGCTGTGAATTGTTGGGTCTATTTCATTAATCCCTTTTTCTCTCCCAAGTCCCTTCTCATCACAGGAGGGAAACTGGTCTCAGGTGGCTTTTGCCACTGGAGAATGTTTCTGTCTCTCACCTGGCAGAGAAAAATAGCCAACATTCCGTGGAGAAAGGCTGAGGCAGCTGGGAATGAGATTTCTGCTGAGGGGAACAGCAAAAGGCATGTGATGGGGTTGAATTTGGAGTCTTATGAAGTTATCTAAGTTATGTTTACAAATAAATGCCCTACTCAAGTTGTCCTACAAAACCTGGGGTCCTAATGAAACTCTGCTCTGATTTGTTGGCCCTGTAACCATTCCCAAGGCTTTGGTTGGAGTATCTTCATTAATCTGCTGGTAAATTTGTACAGCACTGAACACAAGAGGAGTCCAATTTCAATGGGAATCCTCTGTGAGTTACCAAGAAAAAAAGAAGAAAAGCATGAAATTTCTGGATACAAGAACTATTTGCTGCTGTCCCATGTGATTCAGTGGTAAAAAATGAAGGGATGACTGTCAGTCAGTGGTACCTGCCCTCGATATTTCAGTCTCTGGATTTGTTGTGACCCTTCAGGTTTGTTTTTCAAGAAAGAACATTTGAAAGCTCACAGCTGCAGAAAGAGGGAAAGAAATTCCCCCAGCAATTCCTGGAGCACTCATGGCATCCCCTCCTCTCTCTCATGTATGGAAAAACTCACTAAATTCACTGAAAATTAACCCAATTAAAAGAGAGGGGATGAAAAACCAAATGAAAAAAAAGGGGAAAATAGTAATGAAGAACTTTTTTTACACACCTTGGGTTTGTTAATTGAATCTATTTCTAACAAAATCAGAGCAGGATAATAAGAACTAAATTTAACCTTAAAATCATATTTTCTCCACCCCTCTCTCCTTCCCAAACTCTACCTGCTCCTCCCCAGCAGCACAGGGAGATGGGAGTGGGGGTTATGGACACATGCTCCTGCCACTGCTCAGGGAGGAGTTTCTTTCCCTGCTCCAGTGTGGGGTGCATCCCATGGGATACAGTTCAACACAAACTGCTCCAGGTCCCTTTCCATGGAGTCAATCCTTCAGGAACAGGCTGCTCCAGGGTCACAAGTCTTACCTGCAAATCTGTTCCAGTGTTGGGATCTTCTCTCCATGGGGCCAGGACCTTGTGCCAGCAGAGTCTTCCCATGGGATCACAGCCTCCTCGGGGCATCCCCTGCTCCAGAGTTGGCTCCTCCGGGTTCTGGAGATCTCCTCTCCTACTCTGCTCCAGGACATCCTCCTCTGGTTCTGGATGGATCTCTGATCCATCACATATCTCCAAGGACTGTAGGGGAACCTCCTCTCCAGCACCTGGAGCCTCTCCTGCCCCTCCTTCTGCACTGCCCCAGGCTCTGCAGGGCTGTTCCTCTCCCAAGTCCTCACCCCTCTCCTCTCTGGCCACAACAACATCCACACAAGGACTTTTTTCTCCTCCTTAAATCCCTTTATCCCTGAGGCATCCCTGCCATCCCTGATGGTCCATCCTGGATCCAGCTGGAAATGACTCCACAGAAGCCACCCCTGGAACTCCCCCATTCCCAAAACCTGCCCACACAAACCCAACACAGCACCAACACAAGGCCAGGCAGGATGTGGGTGAGGAAAGGATCTCTTTGGGCTGCAATAAATCACCAAATTATTTCAAATACTCAGGAAACCACAACCAGAGAGGTTTTATAGCCACTACGCCGTGGTTTTATATAAGGATTAACCTACAAGTGCCATTGACCTGCAAGTTCCACTGATCTCCACGTCTGTAATTTACCATCTTTAATTTTAAAAAGCCTTTTACAGATGACTGGCTCCCCAAGTCATGACGAGACTGATAAAAGTCCTGAGAACTTGAAGAGAGAAATGGGTTTATCTGTTGCTTTTCCTGCCATTAATTTTTAATTATAACTAAGAACTGAACAAGATTTTTCTTGTTGGTTTTGGGAATATTATAATGGCAGAAACCCTCTTTGGGCCTTGTGACTATTTGGAGGGAAGTGTATGTAAATAAGGAATCTCCAGTTGCATCAAACGAAAGTTATTTCCATTTCAGAATTCTCCAGTGTTAGCTCCCAAAATTTCACTGGATTTTTAAGATAAATCTTCCTGGTTTATTTTCTGTGAGGGTTTAATACAAAACTTTACACCGATTTTTAAAATCAGTTTCTTCAAATCTGGTTTTGCCCAAGATGATGTGAGTCAGGAAAGGAGAATTTTTAACCAAATGAATCTCAATAAAACACCTCTATAAAGCACCTGCATGGAAAAACACAAGATAAAAAATGTAAGACAAGGAAATGCAAGACAAGCAAATGTAACACAGAATTCTCCAGCCTGCTTTAAGCAACAAATCAGGCTCTAATCTTGGAATTTTCAGCCTAGACCAAAGGATGAAAACACCATCCTTGTCTCAAGGAAAAAACTCAACCAATACAATGTCTGAGAGATATTTTTATAATTTCTTCTTTAAAATTTCAGTGAAGACACTCCATAAATTATAAATGAACTGCAAAACTTGGTTCTTCCTAGAGATGTTTTGTTTGAGGGCTGGGTTGTTTCTTTTTTGTTTATTTTCAGGGGAAGTCCTTTGTGTCAAAATTTTTGCCTTTACCTTTCTTATTTTAGTTCAACTTCTTGATTTCTTGCCCTCACTGTGATGAAACAAAAAAGATTATTCCCTTTCCTACCCAATGGATACTTCAAGTCTGACACATATACACTGTAAATTCACAGGTTCACAGGATCACAGGATATTCTGAGTTGGAAGGGACCCACAGGATCATCTAGTCCAACTCCCAAGCGAACACCCACCCAGGGATCAGGCCCACAAGTGTGGAAATTCAGGTTTTTGACAGTTATAACCAAAACTGTCGAGAAAGTTGCAGCCATTCTCCAAAACAGTTTTTAATTTTTGGCGTGAGTTNGTTGAGTCACCAACCCTGGATGTGTCCAGCCTCCTCAAGGGGAGGCTGGATGAGGTACTGAGTGATATGATCTAGATGTAGAGGATAGGTTAGTTGGATTATAGGTTGGACTAGATGATCTTCAAGGTCCTTTCCAGCCTTATCTATACTGTGATACTGTGATACTGTGTGAAGGTTCACAAGGCAGCGAAGGAAGGTGAATATCCTAGAAGAGGATTTCCTTTAAGTAAAATTTTTGCTGTAAAATCCGTGGGTTTGGGAAGCACAGTTGCCAGGGGAACTGCAGTTAATATGTTCTGCATCCCCTTCAGCTCAGGGTTCATGTTCTCCATCTCCCAAGGGTTGCAAAGATGCTGACGAAGCAAAGGAGGATTAAAAAGCAAAAAGAAGCCAAAATACGCCATGTGAAACACAAAACACAGAGAGAGAAAACACTGTTTGGCAGGTGGGGAAGAAGGAACAGATGAGGGAAAGGAAGGAAGGGTCTCTTTTCCATCCGTTTGACTTGATTTATAGCTCTGAGAGACACTCACTCCGCAGCGTTGACATCCGAGAAACTGCGAGAGGAGCCACTTCCACTGGAGACAAATTGAGTCCAATTTTCTCTGGCACAGCTGAGGAACAATTCCAGGGCAGAGGAGCTGCTTGTGAGCCAGAGCCCTTGGAGGCCAAACCTCATCTGCATTTACACTCGATTCCCACATGGCTGCACTTGTTTATCCACCAGATTGGGGATGCTCAGGTCAGGACCCCTGCGTTTAGTTGTGCGGGTGAGCAGCAGGTCCTCAGGGCAATGAGGGCAGGGTGGGGCTCTAAATATCAGCTCAGTTGCCCACACAAGTCATCCAGTGCTGTTGGAAAGGCCTTGGGGCATCAGCAAATCCTCACCAGGATGGGAGATATCACCAAGGGAGACTCGTGTCTCTGCAGCACCAGCTGGAGGCAAAATACCCAAAGGCATCTCAGAAGGTTCTCAGTGTCTGCATTTCATAGAATCACAGAATATCCTGCTGAAAGGGACCCACAGGAATAATTCATTCCAAATCCTGGCCCTTCACAGATGCCCCAACAATCGCACCCTGTCCCTGAGTGTTGTTCAGACCCTCTTGGAGCTCTGGCAGCCTTGGGAAGTGACCATTCCCTGGGGAGCCTGGGCGGTGCCCAACCACCCTCTGGAGGAAGAATCTTGTCCTGAGATCCAGCATAAAACTCCCCTAACACAGTATTTAGACAAATGAACACCAACCTTCACATATCTGTGCAGAGATTCATACCTGGAATGCATGAGAGCCAATGGATATTAGTTAATACACCCAGCTGAAACAAAGGAATTATTTCATTTAACTTCAGAAAACCTCTGAGTTTGGTCCATTAGACATTTTGCTCCCACAGCCACACCTCATTTTAGGTGTCTGATCTTTTTTAGCTGAGTCCCACCCATGAAATAACCTGCAATCCCAGACATTCACTTTGGGCTCAAAAGAGGAAATGCAGTTCTAAGAACTGATGAAAAATGCAAATCAAGTTATTAACAATCAGAAAATATAATAAAGATTTATTGAAAGGTTAAATTTCTGAAATATTCATCTCTGGCTGTCTCAGCATTGGTTGGACATTTGTGACAACAGGGTTCACTGAAGTCAGTGCAGTGCCTTGGAGACATGGATTCAAGTGCTCACACTGTCACAAAGCTCTTCTGTGTCTCAGATCACACCACATCTTCCCACCTTGAGCTGGTGTCCTCTGTCAGAATCTGTCCTTACCTCCAAACACATCAGCTGAAATCACAATACCTCACATATATTGAGAGTTATGCTCAGCATTGTGGTGTCTCCCTTGGTCTCTTGTTTTAGTCAGATCAAAATCCTCTTCATCAGGGGCAGAGGTTTCAGTGGCACCAGAGCTAAAAGTAATTCTGTCCCATCATCAAGTGAAGTTTGCTGCTCCCATGGGATGCTGTTAATCCTTTGAGGAGCTTTGATGGAGAAATGACAGAGAAATTGCTGGCGTTTGCCAGTTTAAGAGCTCGTGTTTAGGAAAAGCCGGTGCTAAAGAGTCTCCTGGGATTCACCAAGTGCTGTCAGGTTACAACACGCCAATGTCAGCAAGGAGGGAACTTCTGGAGACTCACGGAGCAAATTTTGAGCACAGGATGCACGGAGCTCTTAAGCTGAGATTTTGGGAGAGCTGTGTCCTTTGGAGAGGCAGCTGGAGTCAACTTGGGATGATGCCCCGTGGTATCAGAAGTGGCACAAGGTACCTCTGTTGAGGTAGAACCCTTTCATTTGAGGGACATGAATTTCCTAAGCCTTGTTGAAGCTCCAGCTCATCTCGCTCGGCCTCGAGCTGCCCTTGGAGAACATCTCTCATCAGTCCTGTGTCTCATCTGCCAGCCCTGTGCAGATGTTACAGAGACCCGGAGGTATCTCAAATGGCTCTTTAGACCTGAGATTTGGCAACTACACCCAGCCTTAAGTTTCTAATTACAGTGTCTGGGTTTGGGTTTTTTGCACAGCAGAGAAAAGTAATCCATCACTGTTGTCTAAACCACTTAGAACGGAGTCTATCAGCCTCTGGAGGTACCAGTTTCTCTCGTCTTGCATGAACAGCAGCCTAGAGAATGAAGACACAACCCAGCTGCCTAAACACAGACATCTCATGCCATGGAAGATGCCTGGAGGTGTCTGGGAATACACAGATCCCACGGGACATCTAAATCCTTCTGCACCAGCAGCTGGAGGCCAGATGATTTTGGAAGGACAGAAATGGGATAAAGCACCTGAAGTTGAGTCCCTGGTTTAGGGAAGTGCGTGATTTTTTAGCAGCAGCAAGGTAGAATGAGCCCATTCTGGTCAGATGGATTTTCCTGATCCCGTTGTTATTACCCGTTTCCATTCCCGTCCAAACCAGGCACTTCAGTCCGTGCTAATTCTGCTGCCAGTGATTCACTGCACTCCCTACCACACCCAGCACGGGCTGCATCGTGCGTCCTGGGCTTCTCCGAACGTTTTCCCCCTCAGACAACACTGTCCTTCCCCACTGGGGCTTCGTTTTGAGAAAGGTTAACTGATGTATGCATCGAAACCATGAGCTGACCACCTAAAATTCAAACACAGAGCTGAGAGAGCAATGAAATAAAAAACCTTCTGGTAGGAGTTTGAATTTTTTCATATTTTTCCCTGTTTCAAGGTGAAGATTTAGCACTGTTTTTCATATTAAGCCTGTTAGGGGTTTTGTTTTTCTGTGTATTCAATCATAGAGTATGTTATGTTCTTACAAGGAGTCCATGTTAAAAGGCCATAAAAATGAAATATTAGCTTTGTCTTCACGGGCACAACGTAAAGAGGGGGAGAAAAAAAGGTTAAAAAAATAATATAAAGAATGATTTAACAGCCTGTGTTCTAAGAGAGGATAATTTGGCTTCTTAATCCCCAAGTTGTGCATTGATTTGTATCTGAATTTTGCACAGAAGTTATGCAACTCCCTGGGTGGTGCTTAAAGCTTAAACTATGAGGTGGTGACAAATGCTGGAAATGACAGGGGAGGAAAAAACGGCCTTTGGTACGTGAGCCATCAGGTTGTGCCGGGAGCAATCCCAGTTGGAAAGAAGAGACGCAGGCAGGAATGATTGTCCTACGTTCTGGTCCAGCCCCCTGTGGACGTATGTCCCACACATTGAATCTGAAAAGGAGGGGAAGGGACAAATCCAAATTATTGCTGACGACTCCTCGAAAAATGTGAGATCCCCAACTAATTGTGGCCAGATGTCGTAGCAGAGAATGGGGAGGAAAATGTGTTTTCTTCTTGCTGAAGGTAGCAACGGATGGGAGAGTTTCACATCAGCTGCTGCTGAGTGGGGAAAAATCAAAGTTTTTGCAGAAACTGGAATAATTAGGATGAACATGTGGACTTCGGAAGTCTAGTCCTGCTAAAGAACTCAAGGTTCTTGACAAGAATACGTTATATAAAATATGAAAATATATTGACTTATATATAAAAAATATATTAACTTAATTTTCCAGGAATCCTGAGCAGAAACTTGACTAATTGAGGCTGGGGATTAAAGTTTTCATTATTTTTTCCTTTCTTTTTAAGCTGGTAGACACTTTTTGATGGAAATGAAGGTTTGTTTGTTTATTTAAAAAAAAAATCATCATTTGAGTTAAGTTTTCCTTAGGTGAAAGAAGGATAATCATCAATTTATAGGGAGATATTCAGAAGCTGGCAATGCAACATGACTGTGAATAAACTGGATTCTAAATGGTTTGCTCTCCGTAACATTTAGGGCTGGTCTCACTATTCTTTCCTGCTTCTCAAGTCCGATTTTTGAGCTCCTCTGACATGGATATTGCTGTTGCAAACTTTTTATCTGGACCAGGCAGCATAAAGAGAATTTGAATTCCTCCATGCAGGAATAACCTGTCGTCAACACACTGAGACAGATTCATCCAAGTCTAAGTCAATTCCATGATCAGTGACTGATATTAAGACATTTAGGCTCCCAAATCACTTACATTCCATCAAAAAAATATCACCCAGACACCATTTTTTTTATGTGATAGCAGATTCCTTAATATCCTGCCTACATTTGCCACTTGGGATGGTCAAAACCTCATTCTGTCAGGTTTAAATGTCATCTTACTTCTCCAAAACCACCAACAGAAGGGTCTCCTCCCATAAATTCAGTCAGGAGTGATTCTATCTCTACGGAATTCCCAGCACATCCCGTCTCCATGCCAGGTTTATGTCCCAGCTGTATTTCAGTACAGACTAACTGTAATTCCAGGATTGGATGAATTGGATCAATATCCATAGGAAGTTTTTCTACCTATGCATCTCCTCACCCATCCACTGTAACACCAAAACCAGACTAAATTAAGATCCCAGTCCTGTATAGCTTGGATTATTCTCTAGTGTTAAAAACACAGGTCAAAGTGGGAACGGCTGAAGCCTTTCAAGACTCGAGACCAAGGTTTATAAAGTCCGAGACTAACCAGAGCTTCTGGCTGTGCAAAAGCAAAGTTTCACTTTCAAGCAGGTTTTTGGTGGGTTTTTTTCTTCCGATTGCCCTTTCTACTCTTAGAGTGTTTTGATAATTAAGGGAAGGTTAATAAGGGTAAGAGAGATAAGTGACTCCAAAGACATTTAAGATAAGAAAGTTCAGAAGACTATAAACATCAAACTGATTTAGCTCTTGATTCCAGCTTTACCTTACACAATTTTTAATGCATTTCCCTGTCAATGAAGTATCATAAAAGAATAATATTTATTGTTTTATGATACTTTGGCAAAGAAAAGCAATTATTTCCATAAAATGCTGCAGACAGCCCAACAGAGGAAGCTTCTGAAGCCAGTGTCCAAGAGCTTCCAGGTTCCAGTGATGGTTTAAAGCCCGGTCAGATTTGTAATTCCCTGAAAGCTTCAAGACAAAGCTGCCACCATAGTAGAACCACCTCAGATGAAGTCACCGGTGTCCCAGCCTGCACCAAGAGAACTGTGAGCAGCAGGCAAGGGAAGGGATTGTCTCCATCTGCTCTGCTCAGGCGACACCCCACCTGCAGAGCTGCTCCAGCCCTGAGCAGCAACAGTAGGTGAATGTGGAACTCTTGGAACTGATCCAGGGGAGGCCACCAAGGGCTGGACCCCCTCTACTCTGGAGCCAGGCTGGGAGAGCTGGGAATGTTCACCTGGAGAAGAGAATGGTGCAGGGAGACCTTGGAGCCCCTTCCGGAGCCTGAAGTGGCTCCAGGAGAGCTGGAGAGGGACTGGGGACAAGGGATGGAGGGACAGGACACAGAAAATGGCTTCCCACTGCCAGAGGGCAGGGAGAGATGGGATATTGGGAAGGAATTCTTGTCTGTGAGGCAACCTGGGCCTGGGCCTCCCCACCCTCACAGCCAAAACCTTCAAACATGGGGGAAGAACCACAGGTGGGATTTTTCCAACAAAGATCATTTCCCTCTTTTCTTTTTGTCTCTCCTGCTTCCACCTTTCCCACCTGCCTGCAGTGACAGAGACGTAGAGGTGGAATGAAAGGAAACCCAAACAGCTGTGAAGTTGCCTGAAAAGGCCATAAAACGTGTAACATTTTACGACGGGCCATAATTCTTTTTTTTTTCCAAAGAGTTCTCTCCACTCCAGGGCACTTTATGACTTTCTCTGCGGCTTCTTGTGAGGGAACTTATTTCAGTGATAGGCCCAGGATTAGACAAGTCAGAGCATGTTAGAAAAGCACTTTGCCCACGTTTTTTTGAAGCCAATGAATAACCTGGCTGGTGACATTTCCAGCTTTTCCTTAGAAAACAGGCGGGAATGCTCCTGCACGTTCTTTCTGTCCCGGCAGTTCTCACGTTAAGAGGCTCTTCCACATTTTTTGTTGCTTTTAGGAAAGATTTATTTCAGAAGTATTTCAGTGAACTACTATCCATCATCAGTTTTGGGTTGTTTAGTTCATGATCTAGTCTTCTCCACTCGAATTTGTAAAAGTTGATTCCTACTTATCCAGTCAAACTCCCTACATTAAATAGATGAAATTTAAGCAATAACTTAAAATTCAGAGTAATCAGGGCATGAAACCTCCAGTTCTTAGATGTTTTCCTGAACTTAGAAGCTACAAGGGTTACTGGATCTAGATTGGCATCTAATATGTGACATAAATCAGACTTTAGTTCCTTCTTCCCACTGAAAATCAGGAAGACTTGGATTCATGTTTCTCACAGTCACTGAAAATCTCATGATTTAGAATGAGACACTAAAGGACGAGAAGCGCAGGAGGATTTTTATTCCATGGTCCTGTTTATGATAGTTTATAACTAGTGATGAGAAAACGGGTTTGAACTAAAGAAGTTTAAGAAAAAGAAAATAAAACACCTAAAAGAAATCCCCAAATCCAAACAATAAATACAACAAATCTGACAACATTCATTCTGGAAAGTCTTAAGGACTCTAGTTTATTCTTTTTTTTCTGAGAGTCAGTCTTCTTCCTTTTCTTGTTCAAATCTTGGCTCTGTGAGATTGAAAAAATTGATGACAAAGTTACTGAGAAAACCACAAATGGAAGAAACCTAAAAATGATCCTATCCCTCTGAAATTCCCAAGTAATGGTAAGTGGATAATGTCTTTTCTGTTAGGAAAAAAGGAATCGGGATAAACACTCCAAGATATTTAAACATCTTTTTAATTCCAACCCAAGGGGACAAACAAAGGGGATTTCACCATAGAAATCAGAGTCAGATAAGAGCAAAATCCAGTGTAAAAAATGAACTGACCATCAGGACATCTCAGCACAGTCAATAAATAATTCAATATATAGTCAACATAACCTCATTTAGGGGTTATTTGCCATCTCCATCACAGACACTCTCATGTATCACAGATATTCTTTATAAGAGCACCTCAAAGGCTTCATGTTAAAATCAGTCTTTAATTTTACTGTAACTAAGACCAGAGTCTAGTTTGCAGGTGAAGATGCCTGCGGTCCATAAAAAGGATTCTTGACAAAGATAAGGACTTGAGGATCATGGAATCATGGAATGGTTTGGGTTGGAAGGGACACCTTCCACTATCCCTGGTCTTGGACACTTCCAGGGATCCAGAGGCAGCCACAGCTTCTCTGGGAAGTCCATCTCAGTCCCTCTCCACCCTCAAAGTCAAGAATTCCTTCTTAATATCCAATTTAAATCCACTCTCCTTCAGCTCAAGGCCATTGGGATCACGATGTTCCAAGCCCCCCATGAACATTCCCAAGTTCAGCCTCCCCTCCCCTCCCCTCAAGTTTCTCTCTCCATGTTCTGTTAAAATCCCAGTGAATCCTGTGTTCAGTTTAATCCCTATGGATATGCAAAAGAACCTCTTGCTAACAAAGCAGATGCTGTGCTAATTACTCCCAATTAGAGCTCCCTAGGTAATCAACTCATTTGTCTGCTCTACCCACTTACTCTGCTTACCAATAATTTCAGAATTGAAATTAAGTAATTTGGTGGTCATCCTGAAAAAAATAATTTTCAAATTCATTGTAAAGATGTCTATTGTTTTTTTAAAAAATGGGGTTTACAACATTTCATTGGAAAATGCTGGGGGGGGTTTAGCTTACATCTCATCCTTCTTCAGGCCAAGGTATAAAATAAAATTTTAAGCCATTTTAAGCATCTCCACTTTAGGTTTTTGCTGCCAGAGTGCCCCAGTTCCCCAGTATTTTGTCAGATTTTAAATTCCCTCAAAATCACAGCAAAACCAGGCAGCAGATCCCCTGCATTTTTACTTTGGAATCTGAAGGCAATCCATTATTTGCAAACCCTTACATTAAATGCTGAATTTCAGCTATTTCTTTGCTATTTCTTTGCTGTGTGTGGCCACTTCCATATTCCCAAGCTCGACCTGCACCAAGATTTACAAGGTGAAATGGATGCTGTGGAAGAAAAGGTCTAAATTACTGCAAAGCTCCGTGAAAAGGTCCCCCACAAAGCCATAAAAATGATCCATCTGCCTGTGATATTCCTGGGGCTTTTTTTGTTTTCCATCCAGGCAAGTGTTCTCCCTACTGGAGCTTTTGTTCAGCAATAATTCATGCAAACCTCCCTCATAAATACGCACTAATTGGTGTTGAGAGTTGCTCAAGTGGATCATAATTTTCGGACTTAACTTGCCTTTATCGTCAGTGTTTCAGTTTGGAATCCCTGACGCTGAATTATTTTGCAGGATAGGAAAGAATTGTCTGCCAGGGAAAGGTAATTCCAAGGATTAAATCACTTTGGAGAAGACACCCTACAGGTGAAGTGGCATCTGAATTTCTCGTGCTGCAGACTCAGCAGATTTGTATTTAATTCTCCGGGGAATCTGATGAGATAAATCAAGTTTAAAAAAAAAAGTGTTTTTACATGCCAAGCCCAGCTGGTGGATCTAAAATAATTGAGGAAGAATAATTCCCAGAAGAAAAGAAGATATAGGATAATTAATAACAAAGATGCTGCTTTGATTAATAATAGTACTTCTCATATTCACACTGCAAAAAAAACAGACTCCCAAAATACTTCCCAGTCTGGAACTGGAGGTCTAAATACAAGAATTGGGAGATTATATTGTTAATTTTATCAAAAAGTTTATCCGTTGTGCCTTACACTGTCAAACTCATTCCTGAAAAACTCTGCTCACAAAAATGTGGCCAGGAATGTTAAACTCCATTTTGGAATATATTTATTCATTTTACAGTAGAAAGCCAAAAGAAAAATGAGGCAACAACATTAAATAATTTCTAAAACTGATCAAAACTAACATTTTTCTCTTGGAAACTGGAGATTAAATCCAGAATTATTGTTTCGCAGGAATATTCTGAATTTACAGTATGGAAGATGCCACAGCAGGATGGACACATCTTGCTCTTACAATTAGAAATGCATCTGTGCACTGATACAATCAAAAGAGATTAGTATTTTACAGCCTTATGAAATGAGTTAAAAAATAATTTTAAAATGTTGTAATTAGATGAAAAAAGTGACACAGATAAGAGAATTAATCCCTCAAACTTCTACTGGGTCTACACCTCTGCAGTGACAATATTTACACTCAATGGAGCCCTTAGAAGATTCCTCCACAGTCAACACTGGTGAAGTCAAGGGTAAAATTTATCTAATCCTAAAATAAACCTCTCCGATGGATCAGATAAATCACACCCTTAAATGTCTTATTTTTCTACAGACTTTATAAAAAAGGCTTGGGTCATGCCAGCAGCTTGTACCTAAACTGCAGGAATTTAAGCTTAGCTCTGATAAATCCTGTATGGTCCAGATTTCAGCTTTCCTTTGGGAAGGAGGAGCAGGACAGTGACTCATTTACCTCAGCAGATGAAAACGTAACTGTGCAGTGATGAAATCCAGGAGCTTCTGGTCACTTCCAAGGGGAAAACGGCCCAAGATAATCCATTCCCTGCTTTGCTTCTCATGCCTTAAGACTGGGATGAGAGACTGGACCGTGTTGTTGGGATTGGATACATGGAGGAATCCTTTAATTACAGAATATTATCAGAGAATCCCAGAATGGCTTGGGTTGAAAGGGATCTTCAAGACCATCTTGTTCCAACGCCCCTGCCATGGGAGACACCTCCCATTATCCCAGGTTGCTCCAACCTGGGCTTGGATGCTTTCATAGATGTAGCAGCCACAGCTTCTCTGGGAATTCCATTCCAGTCCCTCCCCACCAGGAATTCCTTCTCAATATCCCATTTAACACTGTCCTCTGGCAGTGGGAAACGATTCCCCCTTATCCTGTCACTCCAGACCCTTGGAAATAGTCATTCTCCATCTTTCTTGTACCTCCTTCATGTACTGGAAGGCCACAATTAGGGATGAAAGTGCCATCCCATCGTGAAATATAAGGAATTCTTTTTTGGAGATATCTGTCTTAACCTAGAACTCATTAACTTGGAGTAACTATGGATTGAATACATTCCCTAAATTTCAGAGGCATGAATTAAGTGAGAAAAATCCAGGAAGAGAGTGAGTTTTGAATTTATCTTTGGGGGATTTTTAGTGCAATAAGTTGTCAGAGGTAGATGAGGGCCTTAAGAATTCAAATACTGACCTAATTTGAAGCCCAGCACAGGGACTATGCATGGTTTTTTCCACACTTAATCTGAGTCTGAGCTTTGTTGGGCCCAAGGGCGTAAAATTAAATGTGAACAGAGTGAAAAGGGCCTGTTAAATACGAATCCAGGCTGTTATGACACAAGAGATCTAAATGTCAAGAATCAGGCATTATGGAAGTCAGGAAAAACCAGGATGAGTCAATCCCCAAGGTGAAAGAATTCAGCCAGATTAATTCAATTGAGTCCACCAAGCCTGGAATACTCAGATTATTCCTATAACATAAAACCAGACATAAAAATATGCGGTAACATTTATTGTGACTCAAAGAAAAGGTTAAAAATGAGCCATTAGGAAATTATGACTTTGTCTGTATTGCCAAACCTGGAAATTTTATTGCAAGTCTTAAAATCCTTGGTATCTGTGTTTTTTAAGGACTTATATCATGGTGATTGTATGGAACTTGTGATTTTTCCTGGATAATTCTTTAAAAAAAAAAAAAAAGGTCAAAATGTCACAAAAGAAGTGACAAAAACAAAAGTAAACATGGGCATTCAGCAAGAAAATCTGATATTTCAAAATGTGATCCTGTGTTGAAAGAAGTCAATACTAAAATCCAGAGACCTCTTGCAGAACAAGAACTTTTAGTGGTAAAAGTTGTCTTGCAGAGCTGAAAAATGTTTAATTTTGAGACAATTTTATAAACAGACAAAATTTCTCCTCACTAGAAACATCAGTTGGAGCTGCTTTTGTAGGAGATATCCCCCTTTTGTGTTGGCCTCTTTAATTCTAATTTTTCCATGAGATAGTCCTGAGTGTCTTCCAAAATTTCATGAAAACAGCAAAGTGTGTGACAGACAGAGTGTGTCACCAGTGTGTCACCAGAGCTGCAGTCCCACAGTCTACCCCTGGCGTGACCCTACTCAAACAAACGAACGGGAAAACAAGTCCCTACATGACAATCGTAGAATCGTGGAGTGGTTTGGGCTGGAAGGCTTAAAANCATAGGTTTTCACCATGGTCAGTCCAATTCACAAGCAGCAGCGGGATGCCTGGAAGAACATCTCTACCCCTTCTCTCGTGGGCCTGGGGGCCTTCAAATCTCTCAGCCTCCCGACGCAGGTTCTGAGCTGGCACGCTACATCTTACTACTGAACTTTTTTTTCTTCTCTCCCAAGTATGTTATTCTGCAGAGACGCCTGCCTTTATCTCTAACTTTGAAGGCCATGGCAGCACGGACAGCTCAGGCAAGAGCTGAGCTGTTAACCCCCTCGCTACCAGAGCAGCAGAAAAAACCCCTAAACCATAACACCCTCAAAGCCAGGAATTCCTTCTCAATATTCCTCTGGCAGTGGGAAGCCATTCTCTGTGTCCTGTCCCTCCATCCCTTGTCCCCAGTCCCTCTCCAGCTCTCCTTTAGGATTTTGGTCTCCCTGGATCTTTCTCCTCTCCAGGTGAACATTCGCAGCTCTCCCAGCCTGGCTCCAGAGCAGAGGGGCTCCAGGTCTGGAGCATTTCTGTGGCCTCCTCTAGACTCTCTGCAGCAACTCCAGATGCTCCTGCTGCTGTTCCCAGAGCTGGAGCAGCAGGTGGGGTGTCACCTGAGCAGAACAGAAGGGAACAGACATACCCACAAAAAAAGGTGACACCTCAGAAATTCAAAGCAACATCAACAGCAATTGTAAGACGAAAAATAAAGGAACATTGGCCATTGATTTATGGAAATCTGATGGTTCCTCATGGATTTCATGGAATACAGGACCATCACTAGCTATGGGGATCAAGGAACCATCTGTCTCCTGCAGGTAGATGAGGGAAATTATGCCAAAACTGTGACACAAGAAACCTCTTATTTGGGCAATCCAGTACCAGCCGACATTCCAGAAGAGGTCTTATCCTGTAGACCTTACAGCTCCAGCCATCACCGCATTTCCAGGCAACCCATCTGTGCCAGGATGGATTCAACACAGGCATTTCCATTTTTCAACCATTGTTAACCTCACTCTGAGCCTTGGGGATGGTTGCAAGTGGCAGATCTGAGTCATTTCTTAGCTTATTCCCTTCTGAGGTCACACACAAAAGCATAGTTGCCCTGGGAGACAGGTGACCTCAGACATATTGTGATAAAATCCACCTCCACTATTTGTAATTCAACAGTTTTGGGAGTTCAAAGGCTACATTAAATCCTTATTTAGGATTTCACTGGAAAATGGGAATTGAGAGCTCAGCTGGTCCAGAATTTCTCTGGAATTTCAGGTCTTAATGAGTGGAAACTCCTCAAAGACACACAACTTTCTGTGCTGTTTATAAAGAACACTTACGGTGCTTTTCCTCATTTCTCTCTTTTAAGGTTCATATAGTGAAAGAAATTACTGGAATTACTATTTTTGGAGACCATCCATGGTCTGTGCCTACTCTGACAATTCCATGCATTGTTCTCAGATGCAATTGTATGCCCCAAAGGCTGCCAACACCCATCATTTGGCACTGAATGAGCCTCAATTCTTGTTTTCAAGCCATTGAACCCTACCTTGGATTTCTACATGTGAAGCATTGGTTACAACTTCCACCATTATCTCTGGAGCTCTAGCCCACACCGCCTAGATTTTTTTTAATGGTTTAGCCCACAAGAGCACGAGACCACCACAAGCCCTGTGTCACAACCACCATTTATTTGCTCATTTTGGATGTCACCTGAAGAAACCACTGGGAGCCTCTCTGTGGGCAAATCTCATTTCACGTGTCCAAGCTCCCAGTGGAGCCCATGGAGATACAGCCAGTGAAGTCTGGGTAGATGTTTCCTGACAAATAAATGGGCTCTATTCATTTCCAAAGGTGGAAGCATCTACAGCTATTTCTGGAATAACAGGGACATCTGAATTAAGTTTCTAAATGTGTCACAGGACCTGTAGGAAACCTGTGCCTTTCCAGAATTCCTGCCAAACTCCATGTGACAACTCATAGGGCAGAAGACTCCTGTGAGTGGGACACCAAAAGAACCTCTGGATAAGCTGGGGCCATTCAGCCAGAAAAAGGCTCTGGGACCTTCCAGTACTTAAAAGGAACTCATAAAAAAAAAGATGGAGAGGGGCTTTTTACAAGTACTTGGATGGAGGGGAATGGCTTTAAACTGAAAGAGGATTCAGTTAGTTGGGATATTAAGAGGAAATTATTCCCTGTGAGGCTGGTGAAGCCCTGGCACAGGTTGCCCAGAGAAGCTGTGGCTCCCCCATCCCTGGAAGTGTCCAAGGCCAGGTTGGAGCAGCCTGAGATAGTGGAAGGTGTCCCTGCCCATGGCAGGGGGTGGAACAGGATGATGTTTAATGTCCTTTCCAGCCCAAACCATCCCATGATTGTAAAATTCCTTTTCACAACCTTCTCCATGAAGAGCAACAAGTTCCCTCCAGCTACACCTGCACACTGTTTTTAAAACATTTGTGCATTTCCTCAGAAAATCAACTTGATCCCTGGGAAAAAGAATTTTCTTTTTTCAAGCCTGTTCATGTCTGAGAGCAGCACATCACACGATGGGGATGGGCTCACTCTGGGTCCCCTGCTGGGGACTGGCTGTGTGTGTTCACACCAGCAGGAAAGCGAAGCACTGCACATGGGGAATGCACTTTCCAAATAAAACTGTTCTTTCCAGAGTCCTGGCTGCTTTCCTTCCAGAGCCTCACTCCAAACACCCAGGCACAGATGGCTGGCAAAGCTCAGAGAGATCTGACCAGCTGTGCCCAACACAGTGCCCCGGAAAACCTTGGCAAATGGCAATGCAACGGACACAGGTGGAATTGGGGGGAGGCATTTGAAACAGGAACTATTTGAATGAGGCTCATGCACCGTATTTGGGGCTTGGAAGGATTGTGGATTTCACTTGCGAGAACTTGAGGGGGGGAGATTTATTTTCTTTGAGTGAAAGCAGTTTGTTGTGTGTCCTGTCCTCATCCACTCAGCCCAATGTCAGCCTGATTAATACTGGCAGTGGAGGATATGAATTCAGGGAAAAGCTTTCCCTCCTGGGCTGACATGGGGCTGTGGTTCTTCCTGCCCAGTTTGCAGGAAGGTTTTGGCTGTCCCCAGCTGCCTGCACTTGGTGATGTTGCTTTCCTTCGTGCTGGGTGGCTCCAAGTGTCAGACTGGGGTGGAATCAAGGCCTTTGAAAACATGCCAAAGACTTATTTATTAGCTGGGATGAGCTCAGAGTACTTCCCTTTGAACTGCTGGAGGAGCAGAGGGTGACTGTGATGTAACACAATATCGCTTTATCAGTTTGGAGGAACCAAATGATCTTGTCCCACCATCCCAAAGGCAGATTATCCCCCCTGCCTTTTTTAGAACAGCCTTTCCCTAGTTCTCTTCCCACCTTACTTTCCAGCAGATTCTCCCCTTTACCCCTCCCAGTTTCTCCAGCTGTTGTTGTTTAGAATCACCAAGGTTGGAAAAGGCCTTTAGGATTCTCAAAGTACAGCTATCAACCTGCCACAACCACCATGGTCACTACAAAACCATGTCCCCACGTGCCATATCCACCTGGGTGTTTTTTAACACTTCCAGGGATGGTGACCCCACCACTGCCCTGGCCAGCCTGCTCCAATGTCTGACCACCCTCTCCATGAAGAAGTTTCCCCTGATATCCAAACCTAAACCTCCCCTAGTGCAGCTTGAGACTCCATGCCCAGCATGGGCAGCAGGAGAGGAGAGGATTCTGCCCCTCTGCCCCCTCAGCTGAGACCCCACCTGGAATCCTGATCCAGCTCTGAGGGCTCAGCACAAGAAGGACATGGAGCTGTTGGACTGAATCCAGAGGAGGCACCAGGACGAGCAGAGGGATGGAGCAGCTCTGCTGGGAGGGATTGCTGGGAGAACTGGGGTTGTTCAGCTGGAGAGGAGAAGCTTTGGGAGAACTAATTGTGGTCTTCCAGAACCTAAAGTTGCTACAAGAAAGATGGGGAGGGAATATTTCCAAGGGCCTGGAGTGACAGAACAAGGTGAAAAAGGCTTGACGCTGGTAGAGAGCAGGGTGAGATGGGATACTGGGATGGAATTACTGTCTGTGAGGGTGGAGAGGCCCTGGCGCAGGTTGCCCAGAGAAGCTGTGGCTGCCCCATCCCTGGAAGTGTCTAAGGCCAGGTTGGAGCAACCTGGGATAGGGGAAGGTGTCCCTGCCCATGGCAGTGGGGTCGGAACAAGATGATCTCCAAGGTCTTTTCCATCCATTCTATGGTTCTATGATTCTATGATCTCAAATGATTTGATTCCTGTCCCAGGCAAGTGAACTGGGGAGCCTTCCCATATCCAGTACAATGCAGCTTTGCATTTAAATCAGTATTCCCTGGGAAAGCTCCTGGCTGACTCACTGTCACAGGAACAGCAATCTGCCACCAGTTATCCACTCTGAGAGGAAAATGAGAATCTTAACCAATGGAATTTTCCATATATCCATCTCTCAGAACAAATCAAAATACCAAAATCACAAAATAGCACGTCGAGGTTTCCCATCTAATTGGTAGCATCTTGCTAAAACATCTTTCAAACTGTCTTTTTGACTGTCAGTCAATTGTGGAATTGGCTTTGCAGCAAATTCCATTTGTTCTTCCCCTTGTGTCATCCCTGGCATCTCAGACATCACTGCTTCAAACCCTCTGTGCCCTGGTTTCGCTCTCCTTCCCTCACTAATTTAAGAGTAACCCCACTTTAAGCTCTGATCCCCCAAACCACTTAAACAAGCATTTAATCCTCATCCAGTTCTTGTTTCTGCATAGTTTAATAGGGAGAGATTTAGGCATATTACATAAAGTAAAATTGTATTTAATTGATGGCTGAGAGAGGAAATTCCTTGGGGTAAAGTCTGTCTTTTATTCCTTGAGGACACCACCAGCATTATAAGTCTTTAGCCTCACAGTAACGTAAACTGCAAAATATTGTTCTTCCATTTCAGAGGCTGGAAAACACCACTCCAAAGGATTTCTATCTGTTAGCCGAGGATGTACAGCATGTTCTCTGCTGTGTAGTTCGGGTATAGTTCTAAATTTCTCATGCCAACATGTCAATTTTTCTCAAAATTCAGTTTTGTGGGCTAATAAATCCCGCTGTTCATCGGGTTTATCTCAAATTCACTGAAGGCCATATTCATCTTATTACATTCTTTCTTAGCAGGATCCCATATTTCCATGCATTTTAGACACTATATGGGTTTCTTCAGCAGAAGGAATGTTCTCCACAGATGTTTGCTGGCCACTGCAAATGGGTGAACGTGTCACAATACATTGAAATTTGGGGTAAGATCAGGTAAGAACAGTCCTTTTTCCACCAAATGGTGAATAGTCTCAGGAATGAGCAGACAGGTGGTAGCACTCTTGACTTTATGCTTTAGAATTTGAACTCTTCAAGGGGGGGTTTGGCATCATTTTGAGCAAACACGCCAAAGTCAGTTTGGTTCCAATCCCCCCTGGGAATGCCCAGATCTCCGTATTAGCTGAGCTTGTCTTATTAGTTCATACCTTTGCACAGTGAGGGCTCAGCCTTTCATCTCAGCTGTTCCACTTCCTCATTATGCAGGGATTAGTCAAAACTCATCAGCAAATGGATCTGCATTGCTGGCCCTTGGAAGTGGGAAGCCTTCAGAAGGAAGAATTTTTAGGATCTGACTCGGAGTCAGAAGACTTGCTTCTTGAGCAGGAATTAACCAGAGTTGTGTGAAACTTGGCAGAGCGAGATCTCAGAGGTTGTGGGAAAAAAAATAGAAAAAAAAAATTAATGTTTGAATTTCTGGAATTCTTCAGAGCTTCTGTCTTTGGTGAAGTCACAAAGAAGGGTCTATCAGCTTTGAGTTGCACTTCACAAGTGACAGATCTTCTTTTAGAGGAAGGAAATGTCTTTCCAGGAGGTCAATGCCTTTCCAGATATGTCAACAATTCCTGGGCAAACACATTTATGTTTGCGCCTTAGCTCCTGCAAAATGGGGATAATTATTCCTTCTCAGTAATTTTGATTGCAAAGCCCTTCAAGCTTTAAGTACTAATTCTTATTCTGAGTTAGGGCACTGCTGAACAGTGAGAAATTTGTGTACCTCGCACAGGCACAGAAAGGTCCATATTTTAAAGGTAAATCAGAAAATTTACACTGTGAACCAAAAACAATTCTATTTTTTGTCCATTTCCATTATCAATTTTGGCCAGATTTTGATTTGGTGCTAACGCTTTTATCGAGGGCACCTTTTCCTTTGTGAACACTGAGGCAAATGTAATATTACCTCTAGAATTCTGAGCTTCCTTGAAAAAGAAGACAAGGAAAACACTTCCTGATAAACTCAATGCTGCATCAGCAATCACACTGAACTTTCCATTTCTTTTGGAAGTTGGAAAAACCAGTACAAAATCAACTGAATGTGACCTGAACCTGGATTTGTGCCTATCATTTCTTTGCCTTACAGGCAAGGGGGGAAAAAAAGGAAAAAAAAAAAAAAAAGGAAGAAAAACAGGGATTAGGGAGAAGTAGTTTTATTGCTTTCAAAAAGCCTCATGAGGCTCCTTCAGCTTGGAGAGCTTTCAAATATTTTTCTGTAGCTCTTGTGGACTGTAGAGACCAGTTGGAGATGCCGAGGCTGGTGAAGGGTGGGACGCCGGGATTTTTCCCACCTCTTGGCTCGGGATGAGGTAACTCACCTCCCTAAGAACAACATCGGCTTTTCTAGGTGGCCTAGGCTGCAGCTCTCCCTCGTACCTCACGCTGAGTTTTATGTCCAAAGAATTAAAAGGGTGAGCCTGACTCATTCCTCCAGGCTGGAATCCGGGAATGGGAGAACAAAGGCCCGTCAGTGGCAGTGCTGATAGAGGGGCAGCCCCGACCCCCTCAGCCCTAGTCGTGAAAGCTCCTGTTTCCCCCTCACTGCTGTGTTTCCATTACCACCCCCAGGCTCCCAGTGCCCCTTCATGGCTCTGGTTTTAAAGGACTCCTTCTCTGACGGAGACAGAGGCTCCTGTTGCAGTCGTTCACCAGTGTCACCTACCCCGTGTGGGTGGCCTTGAAGCAGCCAACAAGCAACACCAGGCAATGGGTTTCAAAAATTCCCTGTTTTTATTTCTTCTCCTTCTATCTCTGCCCCTCTGGGCCCCTTCTGCTGGCCCAAGCCTTCCCAAAACCAGGGTGTCTCTTTGGATCCTCTCTCGGCACAGAACCCACATTCCCTCGCTCTCTTGTTTCATCCCCATCTCTCTTCTGGCTGCTGTAATAATCCAGTGGGGAGGAATGGGAGAGCCTGTGGCTTTGGATTCTTTGGCTCATTTATCCTCCTGCCTGGATACCTCATGCCAGAGCATCTCATGTCTGTCTGTCTTTCAGGCTGTAAAATGACAGCCCCAAAGGCTGGTGCTCTCCTCAGCCAAAGGAGGAGAGAACAAGAATCAACAGCTCTGACAGGTCTCCTGAGAAAGGAGACACCACACACGGCTCACAGGAGCAGTTTATTATCTCTGGCCCAGTTTGGTTTGTGGCAACTGGCTCCTGAAAGCCGTATTTATTTCTAATTACAATGGTTGTTCTCTCAAAGTGTGTCTTTGCTGATTAAGAGTCTACCCAGACCCTCAAATTATTCCATTAAGGCAGGAGACAAGATGGTTTGGGGGAGAGAGGGGGGAAGAAGAGGGAAAACGAACCAAGGGCAAGTTGTTAAAAAAAAATATAATGATGCAGCTTCTAGTAGCCTGGAAAATTATCCATTTGGCCATAGGCATTCCTCACATTTCAGGTATTTTAGCCAGAAGCTGTTGATCAGAACTAACTAATGAAAAAATAGAATGATGGAATGGTTTGGGTTGGAAGGGACCTTAAAGATCAACCAGTGCCACCCCCTGCCATGGGCAGCAACACCTCCCACTGTCCCAGGTTGCTCCAGCCTGGCCTTGGACACTTCCAGGGATGGGGCAGCCACAGCTTCTCTGGGCAGCCTGTGCCAGGGCCTCCCCGCCCTCAGAGCCAAGAATTTTGTCTCAATATCCCATCTATCCCTACCCTCTCTCTCAGGGTTCCCCAGAATGGGAGTCATTTGTGAGGGTCACCAGGATGATCAGAGGGATGGAGCAGCTCTGCTGGGATGGAAGGCTGTGAGAGTTGGGATTGTTCAGCCTGGAGAAGAGAAGCTTTGGGGTGACTTAATTGCGGCTTTCCAGGACCTGAAAGGGCTCTACAAGGAAGATGGAGAGATACTGTTTACAAGGGAGTGACAGGACAAGGGGGAATGGCTTCAAACTGCCAGAGGGCAGAGTTAGATGGGATATTGGGAATAAATTCTTCCCTGTGAGGGTGGGGAGATCCTGGC
>WEKX01017633.1:283125-345908 GCA_013390025.1 Pitta sordida | reverse complement strand
GATTTGTCTCGGATTGCCTGGATGTTGCCATAGTGACCTTTGATAAATCCGTGTTATGGATGCTGTGAAATATAAAGCCACATTACAGGGAAGGGAACCTCACGGAATCGAGCAGGGGGCTGGGAGCTTCAAAGGCATTTGGGGCAGATTTAGTGCTCTCATCCCTTCTAATAAATGCTTTTCTCTTAATTAAAAAATATCGATGTCTCCCACAGTGGAATTTCATGCCCCCTTTTGAGAAGATTCAGTGAGAAAATTCATGATGTCCAGAGCAATTGGCTGAATATTTCTATATCGTGTATTTATTTAGTGTGGTTAAAATCCCACTTTTTCCTCACTGTTCCCATTTTTTCTGCATGGTTCTTAAGTCAGGAAAGAAAACAACACCTTCAGATCTTTCTTCATCTTGAAAGGCAAAGACTTCACTTGCTTACAGGTGGGCTCTTAAAAATTGAAAGTTTAATACAGACTGGAAGGAAACAAATACATGTATCAGGAAAAAGTTCCTCCCCCAGAGGGTGGTCAGATTCTGGAATAGGTTCCCCAGGGAATGGTCACAGCTCCAAGGCTACCAGATTTGGACAATGGTCTCAGGGACATCGTGGGATTCTTGGGACTGTCCTTTGCAGGGTCAGGAGTTGGACTTGACGATCTTCGTGGATCCCTTCCAACTCAGGATATTCCACGAACCGTGAGCAGAAATAGGTACTTTTAGAGGACTTTCTCTGCTCTTAGATATCCAATCCAGGATACAAATCAACTTTTAGGTTTTAAATGGTAAATTTGAGACAAGGTAGACCCCAAACTAAGTGTATTTATAGCTGTTGTAACCATCAGGATTGAGCACCCCATTCTATCCCTAAAAATGGGGGAGATCCATCATTTCACAGTGAAGGATAAAGGCAGGACCCACTTGCAGTTCTTCAAAAATCTCTGATCCTCTGTTGTAAAGAATTAAAAGCCCTTGTTCCTCCTTCCTGATTTTTTTAGGCAAGTCACTGAAGGCCCTTTCCGAAGAGCTTCTCATTCCACTTTGAGGGACGGTTTATCCCAGCAATCCCAAACCACTACCCAAAAACGGGGTGAATGCTCCACATGTCTCTCCAGAGCTGCCAGCCAGAGCCTGGATGATTAACTAGATTGAGTGCTGAGGGTGGAATTAATCTCCCTTAACCATGGCCATTTCACATCTAAGCCCCTGCCTTAAGCCAGGTTTCCTGCTTTTATCAGGGAAAGGTCACTTGGGAGGGCACGTCATGCCATCTATTTTAGATTAATTAGCTAAGGGTGGATGAATCCAACAGAGGGGTCTGTGACAACAGAGGAAATTTTGGGTGATGATCTCCCTGCCAAAGACAAGCACTGGTATCATGTTCTCCACTTTATTTATATTATTAGGGAGGGCTCTCCAGTTTTGTTGGCCTCTGCCTGCCACTGCTTCCTCATCCAAGGTGGATCCAGCTGTGCCCAGCTGCACACATCACAGTCCCCAGTGTTGCAGGGGTTTTTTTAAAGACTGACAAAATTTTAAAAATCAGAGAATGATTTGAGATTTCTAAAGATTATTCCATCCAATCTCTCTGCCATGGACAGGGACAGCTTTTGCTAGCCCAGATTTCTCAAACTTGTTCCTGAGCACTTCCCACGATGGGGCATCCACAATCTCTCTGGGCAACCTGTGCCAGTGTTTCACCACCCTCATGTTAAAATTATTCTTCTTCATTTAAATTTCTTAAAATTTACACCTGCTCTCTCCCACTTTGTGTCTTCTGGCCCTTGTCCTGTCGTCACCAATCTTTTCCCATCTCTTCTATAAACTGAAAAGCCACAGCAAGGTCTGTCCAGGCCTACGGAAAAAATCACTTTCCATCGCTCTTGGAGCTGTTTTAGGCTCTGCAAGAGAGTCTAAGTTCTCTCCAGAGCCTTCTCTTTTCCAGGCCGACCAACCCCGATTCTCTTGACTTGTCTTCATCAAAGAGATTTTTCATCCCTCTGACCATTTCCACGTCCTCCTCTGGAGATGCTCCAGGATATCCATATTTTTCTCATACTGGAGACCCCAGATCTGGAATCCAGGTGGGATCTCATGAGAGTGGAGTGGAGAGGAGGAGTCACCTCCCCTGACCTGCTGGCCAGACCATTTATTGTGCAGCTCAGGACACCATTGGCTCTCTGGGCTGGGAGTGCCCACCTAATATCCAAGATTAATCCTATTTTTGATACCTATCAAAAATTATGGCTGTTGTGGCATCTTAAGGTCAAGAAAGCGCAGAGGAGAGCAGATTTCCTTCACCTCAGGCTTTCAGAGTTTGTCGTCCTGTAGGACCAGCAATATGGAAATGTCGTTACATTAAAGGGAAGCTGGAAGCACAGCAGTCACTCTTCACCAAGGCTTTTTAGGACACCCAGGCTAAGCCAATGCTCCAGACTCCCACCATGGTCAGCTGAAGGGTTTTCCATGTGATTTCCAAGCTCTTTGTAGTCTTTTGTCTGCCCTATTCTCCTACCTACATCATAAGAATATGATATTTATGACATCATATATATATATGGAGGGGTACATGGGAGTGTTCAATGTTTTCAAAAATTGCTTTAATGTGTGACACTATTTTAAACAAATTCCAGAGAAGAGTCAAACATTCCATTAAGATATTTAACAAAAAACAAGCAGTCAGGTGGAGATTAGAGGTGACAAAGTCTTACAATCATGGAATGGTCCCAATAGCGTCATTCCTTACTGGATACCAGAAAATCAGATAAAACAAGTCATCCTACACACCTCAAAGGCAAAAAACTTTCAACTGTAACTTGCGTGTCCTCCATCATAAAGAAATTAGGCTTTGGTGGCAAATCAGGGAACTGGGATGGAAATAAATACCAATGAGACTGGAAGAATTTAGATCCAAAACCTGGAAATCTTACACTGCACTGAGAAACTAAGAAAAGTCCAACTGTTTAATTAAATGTAGGGAAAATCAGGAGGTGCCTGAGGCTCTGGCTCTGAGGGTTTATAGAGGACATTTTTTTTCTCTTCATGGAGGGGGTTTAGTGTAGCAGATTTTGAAAAAAGTTGTTCAGCCTTGAGAAGAGAAGTTCTGGGGATACCTTGGAACCCCTTCCAGAGCCTAAAGGGGCTCCAGGAGAGATGGAGAAGGGGGACAAGGGATGGAGGGACAGGACAAGGGGGAACAGAATGGTTTCAAACAGCCAGAGGCCAGGGTTAGATGGGATATTGGAAAGAATTTCTTGGTTGTGAGGGTGGTGAGGCCCTGGTACAGGCTGCCCAGAGAAGCTGTGGCTGCCCCATCCCTGGAAGTGTCCAAGGCCAGGCTGAGATAATGGAAGGTATCCCTGCCCATGGCAAATCACTCTGGGACTCTACAAGCGGGTGATGCCAGGCTGGGAAAAGCAACAACAACAACAAAATGCAACAGTCAAAAAATAATGGTGCTTGCAGCAAAGATAACAAGAAATTGAGATGAGTAACAAAGGAAATTATGAATTTTCCAGGGGAAGAAGATTTTAAATGGAGACCAAATGCCCTCCTATGAACAGGTCTCCAGCTGAAGCAGCAGTGAAGAGAGAGCTGAAACAATCCATGGGTTGGTTTATCCTCTTTTGTCATCGGTGAAACGTCAACACAGGTGACTGAATTGTTCTTTTTTCTTTTTTTTTTTTCCCCTAGAATCCGTCCTACCTGAAATGAAAAGCAAATTGCTTTGTCTAGTCGCCAGCAGGACACTAGGTGGCCCACAAACCACACACACATTCACCCCCCACACTCACACTCACCCCCATACTCATTCGAAGCCGTTATAGGAGGCAGAGCAAAGCCTGGAGAACACATCTGTCACAGCTCTGCGTGGTACTGCCAGGGATATTGCCCATTACACGATTTGTACATATTTAGGCTTAGCCAACCTAAGCTGATTGTAGGTACTTAAAATTGCTTTTGTGCCATGAACACTTAACGCTAAACCTCTTTTAATTTGCACCGTGCTACTCAGAGAGATCATATCATTCCTCTGTTCCACGGAAATTCCCGATCTGGCAATCCCGGCCCCGCTCGGCTCTTTCTTTTAATAATAATTAAAAAAAAGAATTTAATAAGGATTTGAGTTTCTTTATTGAGCTTTTATTGTCCAGTCTTGTAATTGAATCACTGTGCTGTGACAGCACGACTGAGGCTGTTATTAGCAAATTCTATAAACAAAGGGCTTGATCCCTTTATGAAAAAGCATTGTGGGGGGAATAGTTAATCTGGGATGAAAAAAACTGAAGCTCTGGGAGGAGAAGGGGGGGGTAATACAATTGCAGATTCCAAATATTTAAAACTGTTTCTGGGCTTTCCCATTCCAGCCCCCTCCTCTCTCCACGTCCCTTCTCCCACCACCCGGCTGCTCAAATCCCTTTTTGTTCTTTGTGCCCCGAGTCTCTGAGGCAGAACTTGTTTGCAACACGATCAGCAGGGAGGAAATTTTGTCTACAGAGTAAAGGCTCCTCTCTGAGATGAAACTCATGCTGCTTTTCAAGGCCACTTTGGAGTTTTGGTGGCAAACCACCACCGCTGAAGACTGAAGACTGTAAAGAGGAGGGAGTAGAGTTCATCAGACAGTGTGGCATTTAATTTGGACAACTCCATCAAAATTAGTCATTCTGGGCTCCCTTTGGAGTCAGTAGAGTTCTAATAAAAATATTGGTAGTGTTGGGTGCAATTCATTCCATTCAAAAGTAGAAAATACGCTCAATCTGTGGACATTCCCTAATCACACTATGCTTGAGCATAATTTCAACTGGCTGTAGGAGAGCCAAGGACCTGCTCTTCAGTACTTGAAATGAAAATACACTTGAAATGAGCGTGGAATTCCTATTGGCATCAAGTTTCCCAGCTGGCACTTTGTCTCCTTGGGCTTCTCTTTTTTTTCATGCAAAAGATAAAGGTGGGTGTCAGAGTGTTTCTGTTGGAACAAGAGCTACGTGCTCTGATATTCCAGGGCATATTCAAGGTCCACAGGGTGTTAGACAAGTCCCTGGCCATAAAGTTGGCATTGCCAACGTTGGAAAAGCTCTGTTTCATTGTCTGAGTTCTTTACTCAGTTCATAACTTCTCAGGGCAAAGTCTATTTCTTAATTGTGCATTTCTCCAGGTCACTCCAGGAGCTGCATCTTGGCTGTGGTCACGTAGCACCAGTGCTGTGGAACAGACATTAATCATAATAAATAACTGATCAGGGCTGCGGTGATAGTGAGGTTAAAGAAATATTGATCAATACCTTATCAGAATAGTTCTAAATGGGAACTTTAACCCAGAGCCTGCAGAAATCAGTGGAAATGTCGTGGAGTTTTTCACGGCGTTCGGACCAGCTTCCAATGGCTTTGTTTAATCAAAAATAACACCTTTTTTTGAGGTATCAAAGGTAAGGCTGGTTTCAGAACAAGAGGTCTAATGGGAGACTCTGAATGTTCAAGTATGGAAGAAAGGAGGCAACTGTGTGAGTATGGGGCATGAAAATCAGACAAAGAGGCAGAAACGGGAAGATCTTGATGAAGGTAGAAAAAAGACAGTCAAGGTTCTGTATTAATAGGAAAACTCCCCTTGAGCAAACCATGGAAGCTGAAACATGATCAAATTTGGGAAAGACAGAGGATTGGGTGGGTGTTAAGAAGCTGGCTGAGAGACGGGGACATAATACAGATTTGTAGACAATATTACTCCTGGGGACAGCAGTGCAAAGTCAGATTTGAGGTTTCTTATGGAAAAATCTTCACATTTTTCCTGGGTGAATTTCTTGTGATTTATTAGGTCATTTGAAGGCAAAATTGTCAAGGTGTATAGAAAGTATCTGGTGGCTATGACAGAAGTAAGGAGAGGAAAAGAATTTTTTTTGTAACAAATATTGAATAAAAACTAGCTTGGGCTTATGGTTTTAGCTTTGTCTGAGGAAGAATAAGGTTTGGGAGGAAAAGGAACTACACAAAGGGAGTCAATGGGGAGATGCAGCCACTCACAGCTGTAGCAGAAGGATGAAGAGTCACCAGCTGTAGAAAGGGAAATTATGGGATGGATAAAAATCTCAAATCCCAGCTAGATAAGGGCACAATATGACTTTTGGGTACATCTCCTTTTTGAGCAAGGAGTTAGTGATCTAAATACACCAGAAAGTTGGAAAAGTGGATGGGAAAAATACAGTAAGAATGAGAAACAAATCCATCACCCCTAAAGCAGGAATAAGTTAAAAATTCACTGATAAAAGAGCTTTTTACTTTGAATTTTCCTTGTATTTCAATGAGCTACTGATGACTGAATGGAAAAAAAAGTGACATTTCTCACTAGGATGAATTGCGTGATTTGTAAGTTCTCGTCACTATTGTGAACCCTAATATATAGGTTTGGACAAAATATATATTTGAACACACATGCCAGAAATTTTTCCTGTGTAATGTATAGAAGAAGAAAAAAAAGCCAATTATTTTAACATGATGCAATTTAAAAGCAGAGCTGGGTGTTTCTATGGTCACAGACCTCTGTTTATAAGTTTGGTCTTCCCCCAGCAGTAAAAGGGGAGCCTGGTGACCAATAGGAAAGCAAGACCTCATTCTCCACATTCCATTAGCTCCATAATTCCACATTAAATGATGGGTTTAGTGCCATATGGTGAAGTCTGATAGGAAGAAGAAGGGGAGAAAAATTAATATATATACACACATGCACAAGTACACATATATACATGTGAAATCTATGTATATACTTATATATTTTACAAAATTAACCTGTCTGGTTCCCTTTAGGAAATGACAGATATTGATGAAGTGAAAATTTTTAAACCTTTGCACTGATTCCTCCTGCTGTTAAAGGTTTGCTTCAGTCTGGATTCATGGTTGGGAATTTTCTTTTCAATTGAACTCCACGGAGAGCCTCGCTGCAATTCTAATTTTCTGGAGTCAGCCTGGAAACCACAAAGCAGGATCCTTTCCAGGCAGTAGGACTTTCAACACGTAACCTAAATAACAACACTGGTTTCACCTAATGGTCTAAACATCTTAAGTATTAAATGAGGGATAAATTTACCATGAGGTCAAGAGTTAAAAACTCCTAAATGAAAGAGCGTTGAGAATGTGCCTGTGAGAGACGGCAGTGATATGATTTCCATACGTCAATTTTCTTTTCAGATTACAATTCCACCAGCAAAAAAAGTCCTCTGGATTTATGTTATTGCAGTTCCAGGTTCATTTTAAACCACAGAGTAGAAAGGTTTTGGTATTCATTTGCTCTGCTTTCACCTGGTTCTTCTGATTGAACATTAAAAGCCAAACTATCTTTCTTAGGCAGAATAAATCCATAAAATTTGTCTTCTTAATATCAATGTTACAACAGTGACAGGGACCTCCAACCAAGATCCTTTCACACATTGAAAAAACCTTGTAAAAGACAGAATTTTGCTACAGAGAAAGAAAAAGAGTGAGAAAAATTAGATATTATAATTATAAGAAGGGAGGAAAAGTGTAAAGCTGCTCAGCTCAGGGTGAAATAAAATATCTCTAAACCAATGCAGATCTTTGAATATGTGTTTAGTGGCAATTTGAACACTGATTTACCTGCAGGGGTCAAATTAAAAGGTGATCTTACCTGCCTTGGTTCATTAGCATTTATGATATAAATTGATTATCACTTCCAGGGGTGAATTTTACTTTTCCCAGGAGTTCTTTTTGCACTCAAACTTCCTCCTAAAGGAAGCACGTCTTACAGATCTGCCTGAAATTAACACCAGGGGTGTGTTTTTGGGGAGAGTTCAGACTTGCACTCAGTCTAAGACACTAATCCAGATGTGAAGGGAGAAACTTGGCTTTGAGCAACCTTTATTCCATTTCCCAGCCCTGAATTCCTGCACGCCTGAGCCATTCCATGTCACCTCTGACCCCACACAAGCTCTCAACACACCTTGACTGTAAACCTCTAATAACGGGGTGTGTTACGGTTATCCAGAGTGATTTCAAGGAGTTGGTGATCCTGGCTGGAAACCACCCCAAAATGAACCATTTCAGGTTGCTCTGATTAGTCCTGGGACATAAAGATGGGGACAGGCTGAGTCAGTGGTTGGCTGGAAGAGCTTTTCCCCAACGGACCCAACCACGACCACTCCAGGAGGTGATGATGGGAACTCAGGAGGTGCTGCTTTTTCCAGCGCCCATGTCTGTGCTCCTTTATTTTTCCCCTCAAGCTCCATGCTCTGGGCTGGACACATCAGTGCTGAGGTCTCACAGCTGGGAAGTCACTCAGTGTGGTACCACCCCCAAGCCCAGGCATTGTGGTGGGAAGAAGGAATGAAGAATCTTTTCCAATGAAGGACAAAGGACCACAATCCATGCTCCCATCATTTTTTTCCACAGGACCAGCAGAGCACTGACAATTAATCTCCCCTCTTTTCCAATCTCTCAGGTGATCAAAAGGAGTATTCCAATATTCAATATTTGAAGCAGAGGAGCTAATAATGGATTTATCTCAGAAAAGTACATTCTCAATTCATAATTTCACATGCATGAGTTGGAAGCTGTTCCCTTCAAGGGTTCCTTAGGTAGGAAGTGCTTATATTGTCCTCTGAAAGTCCAGATTCCAATGGCAAATTGTCACTGAGGTCTGATCAACTCCACACAGCTGTTCAATAAAGGTCTGAGCACTTCAGGAATTCCATCAGTACTGGGAAGTTCATCCCAATGCCGTTGCAAGAGTGGAAGTACGGAGAAATGAGAAAACATTATTTTAGGGACAAAAAAGGCTGGAGCTGCTTCTCTTTGGTCAGAAAAGTAGATCAATGTTTGCTGTTTTTCAAATCTCTCAGCATATTCTGATATAAATGTTTCTGCTTCAAAGCTCAAAGGATTTCCTGAAGTAAATGATATTTTGCCTTGTGTGTTCTACATAAAATAATGAAACAAAAAATTAATCCCACTTGGGCACCTCCTACAATATTCTGAATTCATTATTGCTAAATCTTTAATTTCTTTGAGAAGAGAAAGGCATTTTCCAGAGGAAAGAAACTATAAAAACATTTTCAAGCAATCCTGGCAGGAAGTGAGGGCGAAAACTCGCTGAAGAACCATGGGAACTGCATGGATGGGACTTGGCTGATGGAGAGGAAACCTCAAGAATGAAGTAGGAACACAAAGTTATTGTGCTTTAAAACAAAAAAAATAACACTTTTGGACAGGTTTTTCTTTACAAACCTGGGTACACAGAGCTTCTCTTGTGCTTTCATTTGGATCATTGTCTTGGTGTAGGAATTTTCTGTTTAAAGGTAGAACTAGTGGAGAACCAAGAAGAACCTGGTGCAAGTATCTGCTGGAGAGCACAAGGATGGGAGGAGGGAATGGAAAAGTTCCTGAAGTGGAGTGCAAAGTAAATAAAGCTACAGGGGCAGGGGGGGGAAGGTGGGGGAAGGGCGAGGTAAGGAACTTTAATTAATTAAATGGTTTTGAATAGCGAATGCAGACAAATATATGTAAAATCTCTTCTGTGGGAAAAGAGGGATCAACCAGAAAAGATCAGAATTTGAAGGCTTTGGGTGTTTTCTGCCTAACCTATAAAATCTCTCTTGGCTTATAAACATCCTTGTGTTTGAGTGAGAAGGACTCATGATGTCAATTGTCTAAGGCTCACACATCGCAGGAAAACGACAACTGGAAGATGAACGGGATGAAAATCTTGGATGTCACCAACCAGAGAAGGTTTCTTGGAATTTTTGGTAACTTTCCTAAGAGTTGTGGAAGGAGAGATCATTGTATATCAACCCCAAGACATTGCACGAAAAATCCTTCATTCGTGTTAAGAGAATTTCATGAATGCCACAGGATGTTCTTCAATCCAATGTGTGGTTTGGACTGGTCATATGAACATCCTAAAAAAGCATTGGAAACAACACCTCTCTTCTTTGTAGTTATGTTAGATAGCTACTGGAAATTGGGGAGATTCATCTTCTGGAGATGTTTATCTTTCCTTGGACCATCCAGGGAGCTCAAACAACACATTTGACGTGGATTTTGACCAATCTTTGATGGATCAGCTTTCAAAAAACAGGAGGAGATCATTGCAAGTTTCTAAATAAAACTGATAAAATACTTTATTTGCAAATTAAGTAACAAATCAAGAAGTCAGCTTTTCCCCAAAACCCAATGTGTGGGTTTTTTCCTGAGAAACAAAAATGAAATAGAATTTTTTGTCAACTTGATTGACTCTACCAGCACATCTCCAGCCAAAAATATTCATCATCTAGTTTAAAAAGTAATCAGTCCCTGTTTACTAAAAAACCCTTATATTTTGAGCCAAATCATCTCTGACAGTCACATTTAGGCCTGGAAAAAAAACCCAAAAATTAAATTTGTACTGAGTACAGAAAAAGGAAAATGATAATGGGAAAAATAATCAGGGAAAAATAACAAGGAAAAAGCCATCATGAATGTCCCAGAATGGAATCCCAACTGACAGTTATTTTATTTACTGAGGAAGTTCCTGATTGAGCATCTCCAGGCTGTGCTAATTCTGGAGTTCAGGGAACAGCCACACATTGGGAATTTCACGTGTTAACATCCAGGAGTCTCTAAAAAGAGGTTCATAGGTCAAGGACTGGAGAAGGGTATGTGACAATCTTTCTCTGAGCCCCATCCTTTTTATGGATTTAAGACACTGAAGGATCAGAAGGAGAAGTTTGGAGGCCAGGAGGGGTGTGATGGTTCTGTGGGAGGTTATGGGGAACAGAAGGAGTGGAAGGAGGCCCAGGACACCTCAGGGGTGGAATAAAAAACCTGGGAGCTGTGTTATTGGAGACAGGGAAGAGAAATGGCAAAGGTAGTGTCAAGTCGGTTGGGGTGAGTGGAAACTGCAACAGCACGATGGGAGAATCTAATCTGGGACATCTGAGAAAGAAACTTTTCAACTTCCCCTTTGCATTGTCACCACTGAACTAGGACTTAGTCCCATAAATAACTGGATATGACTGGAGCACCCTCAAGGCTTGGGGTACCTGACTGGCCAGAAGTGTGCAGGTTTAATCTGAACGGCACCAAGGAGCCAGTTGAGGGACATGACCTTTGAATTTGCATTGACAGAGCCAGAAAGACTATCAGTGTTCCTGGAAAAAAGCTTTAATTAAATTGCACTTCTAATCTAAAAAAAACGCCGCACCGTGAAGCGTTTTATTGCCCTGAGGTCAGAACCTCTCTGTTCCAGCAGATTTAGTCTGTGATCTTCTGGGGAACACCATCATTAAAGAAATTGCATTGGCATTAAACTGGATTCTCAGCCAACTATTTGTCTATCCAAAGCCAATCGCCTGTAAGTCTCTGATGGAACGCCCAGGATGTCCAGAGAAAGGTTCATGCCACATATTTTAGGTTCAGATTAACACTTTCTAGCTTTTTCCACTGCACACATACGTGATGCAGAGGGCAATGTTGACTAGACAGCTAAATTAATGTAGTTGGGTGAAATAATAAATCTACTTTAGGGCAACATAAACCTCTTTTTCTGAAACTCTGAAAGTTTTTTGGGTCACGTTTTCAGGTGCTCCTGATCAAAAGCATTTCACATGTAATGAAGCTGAATAATCTTAATGAAGATACATAGTGTTATGTCATTGCAAAGGAACTGAGACTTCAGGTAAAGTTCCACATGTCACAACACAAACAGTAAACGTAGCCATGGGGATGGAATTATTGGAGAGAACTTACTGTTTCTTTTGCTGTGTGAAGGAGGGACACACTCAGTCTTTATGCAGTTTTATGTGACTATAGAACCACATTCTTGGATGCTGGATGTAATTAAATTCATCAGCTACAAAGATCTCAGTCCATGTAACCACACACTGACACATTTTCAACCGTCAGGTTTTACCAAGCCTTTTACCCATAAATGACTAATTTTGAAAACATTTTCATTTTTGCCCTAAGGTAGGTTGTAAACCAATTCTTTCCAGTTATTCTTACTCACTGGAACTCTTGTGCTCATTTCATCGCCAATTACTGAACAGATTTTGAGGGAAAGTCTCTTCTCTATGTGTTTCAATGGAATATGAGGAAAAACTTGTTTATTTTGTGGTGACAGAGGACCAGAACAGGCTGCTCAGGAAGGTTTTGGAGTCTCCTTTTATGGAGATATTCAAACCCATCTGGACATCATCCTGTGCAATCTACTCTGGATGAACCTGCCCTAGCAGAGGAGTTGGACTTGATGATCTCCAGAGATCTCTTCCAAACCAAACCATTCTGGGATTGTGACTTGGGGAAAACAGCTTTGGTTTCTCTGAGGTTGATGAGATTTGAAGTCAATAATGTCTAGGGAGAACTCTGGAATACATCAGGATTTTGGACATGATATCTTCAAGGTTGACCCATATATTCTGTAATGGGTTTATGATTTCATTTAGTCACTAACATTTCCCCTCAGTTTAATCCTAAAATTCCAAGCCGAAGATATATGTTCAAGCATCCTTTGACCTTCAGGCTACCTGGGAAAGAGATGTCACCTGAACCTCAGGTAAACATAAGCCTCATCCAAAACCACATTCAGGCACAAAAAATATCAGTGAAGGCTGCACAGGACGTGTCTTGGGAGTTAATGGGCACATATGGCACAGGCTGTGCAGAGAAGCTGTGGATGCCCCATCCCTGGAAATGTCCAAGGCCAGGATAGATGGGGCTTGGATCAACCTGGGATAGTGGGAGGTGTCCCTGCCCATGGCAGGGGGTGGAACTGGATGGTCTTTAAGGTCTCTTTCAATCCAAACCATTCCATGATTCCATGATGTGGTGCTGGATAGTGCTAAGGAGTGAAGGATCTATCACCCCACTACCCTCTTTAGTCACCTCAGCTAAAATGTGAGACAAGATGCAAAGGAAAAAATATTTTCTTCGTTCCCAAAGCAACAGACATTTTGGGCAAAATTCCTTTCTACAAAGGTGGGAGTCTATTGTCTCTGAATTTCATTCCAGAAAGGACTAAATGTTCCTTTCAAAGACTTCTAAAGAGTAAATATTTTAAGGTACTTGGGAATATTTGCCGGCCCTGTATGTCTTTCCTTTGGACTTCTCCCATGACACCCAGCACCTGTGTGGGGGCAACTGAGTGGAACCCCAAGGCAGAATCCTCTTGCACACCAAGTTGTCCACATTGATGCGTCTCCACGTGGAGTGGGTGTCTAAGCCGTCACAGAAGTCACTGCAATGGTTGATTGGAGGCGAGATCCTATTCAAGACACCCATCCATCACTCTCCCTCTCAAGTGTTCATGTTCTCAGACAATCCTCTTCCTCCTTCTTCATCCCAAATCCTTAGAAAATAATCCCACCTCGGGTTAGGGGCAATTTTTAGTCGAAACAGACCTGTCCACCTGAGGATACACTGTCAGGGTCTGTGTCCTCCCCATGTCTCAGCTGTTCTTAGCATTGTTTCCTAATTGTCTGCAGATTTGGGAGCAATAACCCCCCTCTCTCTCACTCCTCTTCCTCAGCTCATAATTGATCAGACACTGAACAGCTGCTGGCTATTTTCTCTTCCCAAGAAACACGCAGTAATTGTATGTATGGGCTCCAAATCCCCAAATATTTGGAAAGGAGAAGGACTTGAACAGGAGCCAGTTCTTTTTTCAGCGCTGGTACCAGCAGCAGTGGCAGGCATTTAAATCATATCAGGGGGGCCAGGGTGGGTGGGGGGTGTGGGGCCTGTCCAATTTGCTGAGATTCACTTTGAGAGGGGGAAGGAAAAGAAAGGAAAAAATGCTAAAGAGAGAAAAACCTGAAACCAGCAATCAACAAACCAAGGCAGCTCTCCATAGCAGGGAGATTACTCCCCAAACCAAAGGGCATTGTTTGGATCCATGCTCACCCATATTCCCCAAAGTGCAGGTTGCTGCATGCCAAAGCTTCATCCCAATTTAATCTGAGTGTTATCCATTGCCATTTTCAGGTCCTGCTCTCATCTCTTTGAAGAGGAAAAAGGCCTCAGCAGAGGCAACTCTCAGCTCTGTTGGAAGGGTTTTTCCTGCTTTTTCCGGTGTGTGGAAAGTCCAACAGCCTCTTCACTAGGGCATCCCAGCTTTGCGTCACAAGTGAAGTGAGTGAATTTAAGTGACACGTGTGTGACAGACCAAACATCATAATTCGTCTATCAACATCTGCTTATCAAATCATCCAATATCTTGGCTAATTGACCTTAAATCAAACCTATTAAAACCCAACAATTGATTAGTTGGTAAAAAATGCAAGGAGCAAAGTGATCAGGCTAAAAGTGAAAATTTCACCTCAGAAATATCCCTGAGTTGTTTTACAAGAGTTTTAATTCACATGGATTAAGTCATCTTTTCATTAAGCTTCTTTTCCAATATTAACATTAAAAATCATGCAAAAGCCAGAGCTGTAACAGCGGGGGGACACATCTCAGCCATCTGAAGGGAACATCTACGCCAACGTAAGTTCTCCATAATCCCTTTCTATCAGCACAATTAAACACTTCTAGAAGGTGATTTATCATATTTATAATGACACAGGTTGGTTTAGTTTAGTTTAGTTAAAAACTAGATGTTGAACTAGTGCAGTTGAGGCTTAGATTTGTAAAAACTCAGTGTTTAATGAGTAAATGGCCAAAATTGGGTGAGCTGAGTTCCACCCATGTCTCAAGCCACCTCAGTGTTTCAGTTATAGAATTAGTTATAGGATCACAGAGAGCAGCTCCATGGAACCACTCACAGACACACAGACACACTGACATCATCCTCAGCCTGCCTTCAGCTCTTCCTCCAGCACAATGTTCTAGCAGAGCCTTTTTTATTTTTCCTCCATAATCATTAGTTGACTTTAAAATCAAAAAATCTTCCCTATCACCAATTAAAAAAAAAAAAAGATCCCCCAGCAACTGAAGCTCTACTTCTAATTTAGTCATCTTAGGAAAAATTGAACTCCTCAGGCAGCCCTTGGGAAAAAAGCAACCCCTGATATGAAAATTGACACCTAGGCTGCTGACATTTCAGGTCAAAAAAGACAAAACAATATGTAATTCCAGGAATAGCTGCTAAAATCTGATAAAAAATTTCATGTGGGCCCAGTAACCTTACACTGGACGTTTGTGGCTACTTCCTAGAGAAACAAGAGAAAGCAAAGCAAATTCTTCTTCGACAAATAGCACATGTAATGTGACATTGGCTACGTTCCTAAATGGTTCTCCATGCCAGCCATACAAAGATTGAAAGCTTAGAAGAGAGATGGGATTGCTGTGTTGGACTGAGCCTGCACCGCAGTTAGACCTGGCTCAGGTGTAGTCCCCTCCCCAGGTAAAGCCAAGGAGCCTTGGAATCACATAACTGGAGAAGGTGATTAAGAAATCAGGTCTGCTGGGAATATAATTGGTGCCTGCAAGGCAGCTTAGCTTTCCTCAGCCTCCAGAAAGAGCCCTAAACCACACAAGAATGACCACAAAGAAGTGTTTCTCTGTTACCTTGAGGCCGGCTTTGACTTTGGGTCCTTGAGGAAGCTTGAGAGCCGCTTCAAACCAGTGTCTAGGATTCCTCGTCACTCCTGATGGGCTGAAAAGCAGCCAAGCCACAAATTCTGAGCAGAAATCTTTCCCTGCAATGCCTAGTTCGTGTGAAATGAAGGTTGACATATACACCCTGACATTTTATTTTGGACAGGATTGCAATACTTGCAATTGCTGTGCTCCCTCACCCAGTCCTGGGTGTATGAGTAAAATGAATAAAATGAGTAAAACTGCTTACAAAAAGCACATTTTTACACCAGGGGAACACATCCCTCATGAAAACATTGCAATCTAATTTCTGTCTGTATGTGTGTGCTTGACTTGGAAAATATTTGCCACTTTTGGCAAACTGAATCTCTTCATTTTATAGGACAACTGGGAAAGCTTATCAACCGTTTACTAATGAGTTATAACGATGAAGTAAAATTAATTGCAAAGGCAAGGCAGTCACTGCATCTGCCCACTCTTGTCCTGCAGAAGATTCAGGGGTTTCCCATGTGTGTGTGGTGAATGATCCTTGTACTTGACATCAGTCACACAAAAATCTGTTTGTAAATTCATCCCAAACGATCACTGGGAGCTAAAAGAGATTATGGGAAGGCAGCATGAATTTTGGGAAGTCAATCCTTGCTAGGATGACTCGAAAGACCTGTTCCCTTGGACTGCAAAAGACAGGAAGCTCCAACAAAGACCTGGAAAGAGATTGGAGATGTTCTAAACTAAGAGGCCTAAATGCAGCTGGAAGAGAAGGCTGGAAAGTCTTGATTATCCTCTTCTGGGAATAAACCCCACCCAGAGGGAAGCAGGATGGAAAACACCAGCTGTGGCAGATGTGGCTGACGTGAGAGGAATCCAGATTAGGTAAAGCCCTGCTGTGACTGGTGTGGAACTCCTGTCCAGCACTGAGGGTAAGGTTGGGAATACCAGCTCTCCCCTTTAATTTTGAAACTCTGTCTGTGTCCAGAAATCTTTGATGGAAAGGCAACAGGTAATCCTTGATGGAAAGGCAACAGGTAAATGCTTTAACACAAGAAGAAATATATCCCACATGACATTAAAATCCTATCACATATATACCCCAACAGGGGGTTGTGTTGTTGGTTTCAGGGGTTTTTATATGATTCCTTGAACTTATTGCAGGATCCTGCTAGAAAATAAGATAAATTTTCTGCCTTTGGTGACAGTGACTGTAAAGACACCCTGAAATAAAGAGCTCAGATCATGGAATTATAGAATAACCTGAGTAGGAAGGGACCAATCAGGATCATGACTCAGATGAATCCCACCTATTTTTTAGCAGGTGGGGTTGATTTTGAGGCTTTTGCTCCATTTGGGACTATAAAGACTATCTGTCTGTCCTTCTGCCACCACCTTTGAGTTCTCTGCTCCCTGATAAAATGTTGGATTCAAACTGCAGTCATGGCATCAGTGGAGACACGTAACAGGAAACCTCCCTCCTCTTCCAAGCTGAATAATTTAATCAAGTTTCTAGGGACTCAGTATCATTGTGGTTTGTATCCTTCAATTAATTTTGGATGCTACTGACTTTTAAATTCAAAAGCAGAGGAAAGGGATGGTTGTTTACATACCTGGCATCCAGGATGCCTACTCCATTCTTGCAGCAAGCAGACTCAAAATGCATCTGGTTCTTAAATTCATCAACCATGTGGATAATTGAGGAATTATAGAAATTCCACAATCAGAAAAGTCCCTTTTTTTTGGCAGAAACATGGCCCCAGTGATTTAATTTCCCAAACAAACCAATTGACACAGACAGTGTGTTGTTTTACCATGGCCCAACCCACTGTTGACTGATTTGTCCGGTTTCCTCCTCCTTCCATTTATTTAAGGTTTCATTTAACAAAATACACTGTCTTATTCCCCCATGTTACATCCCAGGATTCTGTTCCAAGCAGAGTCCAAAGCAAGTTTCAAACAAGGTTAAAATTAGGACAGTCCTTAAGGGCATCAGCAAAGCACATGTTTACATGCTCAATGAAACAGGCTGCAATGATTTTCCTTTCCATCAAAGCCACACTTTCCAGCTCTGGGCTGTCCTGAGTTCCTTTAGGATAATTATCCCATCTCCAAAGGCACTGGCAGCTGTGGGCACTCTCACCCTCCCAAATTACACACTTAATAAGGGAAGTGGAGACAACGTCAGAGGCAAACCAAGGCCAAGGGCAAATCCAAACACCTTGGCTCCACCACTTCATAACTGAGCTGGCAGGAAACCATCCTGAACTTGCCAGAGAGGGATGAGGCCATGGAATGAGCTTCCCACAGATGGATAATGTGGGAGTGAAACTGCTGACGAAAGGACACTGTGTGTGCCTTCCCCAAAACACATCAGTGCTGTTGCAGCAGGTTGAGAAGAATTTGGGGATGACTTGGACTTCAACAGCCAGGAGTTCACCACTGAGGGGGTGCAGAAAGAAACTTTTAGGGACATAAGTCTAAACTGTGTCACTGAGGGACTTGAACTTCACTCTTCCACATCCCAAGGGACTATCTTGACCCCACTTTCTAAATGAGAGGGGACATGACTCATTCTCTCTCTTTGGCCACTTCATCCTCCACTGCAGAAGAGTTTCCCACTGACTATTTCATGGACACTGGAACAATTCTGGAAGGAAAGAAAAAAAATCTTCCTTCTTTTGACATTTAAATGGAATAAAACAAGAAATTTGACCAGCAGTTCCTGTCTAGATGCCATGAACAAGCACAAAGACAAGGCCAAAATCAGCATTAAATCCCATCATGTTTTGGGAGGATTTAGTTTGTCCACTCGAAAAGCAAGAAGGAAGAAATATTTTATTCCTAAAATGTGATGTGGGGTATATTTTCTAACTTTTTCTGCCCACGGACCCTGAACATTAACAGCCACAGGTTTTAAAAGCATTGCCTGGCTGCTCCGAAGCACCTGTACAGGGTTTCTCTGCAGAACTCACCCGTGGAACTCCAAGGAAGGGAGAACAACAGCTCAAATATTTTGACAAGTGAGGGACAAGGATTGAGATGCACCTTGTCTGACAAACTGACCTTCACCTCCCAGGGATGAGCCATTTGCAGCTTGGACTCCTGATCCATAATTTGGTCTCCTCACCTGCAGAGCAATGGGGTGATGGCTGCTCTAGTACAGATGCTGCTCCTCAAGTGTTCCCAGAGCTCCTGGAATTATAATGCATGTTTGGAATAAAGGCTGAGCATCACGTCCTTTCTTTCTGCTGACCATGGGTTGAGAGACAGCCCTCGGCTCTTCCATCTGAAACTACTTCAGACGTACCTGAGCCATGGGCTTCACAGGACGAGATCAAGTCATTCCTTCTGCCTAATTTATTGGAATGCTGGTAACATTTGGAAGCAGCACAGGTTGTCAATCTGGGAGTGACATTGGAATTCAGAGCACCTCGAATCACCAGCTCTTGCCTGTCAGGTAACACCTCATACCCCTGAAGACCACAATGAAATCATAAATAAATAGAAGTTAAGACAGAGAGAAGGAAACAGTCCATGTTTCACCCAAATCCAGAATTGTTAAGGTCGGGAAAGATCTTTAAGACCATTAAATCCAACCATCAACCCAGTACCAACCACTGTGTTCACCATCAAACCACGTCCCCAAGTGCCACATCCATATATTTTTGAACTCTTGCAGGAATGGGGACTCCAACACTTCCCTGGGCAACCTGTTCCACTGCTTTGCAACTCTTTGCATGATTATTTTTTATTCCCTAATATCCAGCCTGAGCCTCCCCTGGCACAGCCTGAGGTCTTTCCCTCTCCTCCTGTCCCTTGTTCCCTGGGAGCAGAGCCCAAACCCCACCGCTGCTCCCCCCTCCTGTCAGGGAATGGAGAGAATTCCAGGTGCCCCTTGAGCCTCCTTTTCTCCAGGCTGAGCGCCCCCAGCTCCTTCAGCTGCTCCTGGTGCTCCAGCCCCTTCCCAGCTCTGTTCCCTTCCCTGGACAAGCTCCAGCACTTTCAGGTCCTTCTTGGAGTGAGGGGGAAGTTCTCAAGGTGCCTCAGCAGTGTCCATCACAGGGATCACTTCCCTAATCCTGTCTGCCCCACTAGTGCTGGTACAAGCCAGTTGTCACTTCCCAGCATTTATCAGTGCATCCCTAAAACCGAAGAGACAAAGGAAGAGAAAGGCCTTTAGTTCCCATCCCATTTAAACATCATTTCCTATGTAGGCAAGTAACATGAACACTGCAATTACACAGCCAAGCCAGCTGAAGACAGAACAAGGGGAGGGCAGGGTGAGGGGAGAAAAGAAATAGGAGGAAAGATTTACAGCTCTTCCAAAAGATGGAATTGAAATATGTAAAAGAGGGCAGAGCCAATTGCCAAAATACTGGAGGGTTTCTGTTCCTTCCACCGTGCTGCATTGTGAACCGTGTTGGGAAGGGGGGGGTGAGTGGGGAAGCGCTGGAATCTCAGGGTTTTCATTTCACCATGAAACTTTAGCACCAGAAATTTTAATTGTGGATCCTTGTGGACAAGACCTTGAAATCCTACCCAGCCAAAGCTTTCTGGTCCCGGAGTGTTCTTGGAACTGGTTGCGGCTCCCAGTCACTTGGTTGCTTTATCCAAGTCTGTTCCCTCAGTCCATCAGTGGGATGTGGGATGGGTTGGAGGGTTAACTGTTTGTTAGCCTTGGACACCAGTGTTTGGGCAGGGGCTGTTTTATATATGTATTTCTATACCCATTTTTCAGGATAACCCTGGGGGAGTTTACTTTTTTCCCTGGCTTTGGAAAGCGATAGGCCTTTCACTCAGTTGGCACCTACTCAAGAAACTTTGGAGGAGGAACATGAGCAAAGCCACTCCGAGTAATTGATTGTGGCTACTGGTTGACTGCCCTGGAGTTTGTGATAGCATGAAACACAATATGTTGAAGGGCCTCAGAATTATCAGGGTATTTAATCATGGGCTGGGCATGTCTGTGCTGTATTTATGTGTATTACCATCCCAGGGTCACTTGGGCAAGGCACTGAGATAATGGAAAGAAAGAGGCCTTGGAACGTCGGGCAATTCATCTTCGTGTTCAAATTTAAATGCCCAGGGCTTCTCGGGAAACACCAGTAGCCAACTAATGCACCTCTAACATGATTAATCTGCACTTCAGAGTGGGAATATTTTGATTCAGGTCCTGGGTGGGTGTGAGTTGGAGGTACCCCCTTGACATTGATAGAGACCAGATGAAAATTTGGCTCAGTTGCACTGAAAGGTGGGTCAGGAATCCACAGGAGAAATTCACACGAGCTCACGTTATTTGGAGACTTCAATTTCCCAAGCCCAAATACATTATAAAAACAGGGCCTCCTGCAGAATTGTCCTGTTTCCAGATCCCCCCTAAATCCTGCTGAAAGATTTGAGAAGTCTGAAATCAAAAGGTGATTCAGTTAAACATTTAGCAAAATCTTTTTGTGTGTTTTAAGGAGGCTTGAAAAACTATTCTTGAAGCAATGTTGACATTTCCCCACTGTTTTCATTTCCCAGGCCTCAGTAGAGATTTTTTTTTTATTCCTTTTCTAACTTTTCAGACAATTCTCATCCTCTTCATTTTGTTATTATTATTATGTTTGTTTGGTGGGAGTTTCTCAGGGTTTGGGGGGGGGTTGTTTCATTTTTTATTTGGTTTGGTTTTGCTTTTTGTCTTTGGTCTGTTGGTTTGTTTTGGGTTTTTGTTGTTGTTTTTTTTTAAATAAATTTAGCAATTCATTTCACTTCTTCCAATTATTTTTGTTACCAAGTTTCAATAAACCCAAATTTCAGGAAGCTGGACACCTTGGTAACTCCTTGCAGAACGTTTTTAATAGCAATGCTAACAGGGTGATAAAACTTTTACCAAAATATGTTTTTCCTGCCATCCCTCCTACACCTTCCTTCTGCCAACAGTTACAACTATTTGTTGCAAAATCATGTTGAATAACAGGGGGGAAAAAAAAGCCACCAGGGAGAAGGACAAAAAGCAGATGGCACATTTCATTACCTTGCTAATCCCACACACATATTGGGAATACAGGCCGGGATTCATCGGCCCTATTTTTGTACTCCCAGAAATCAAACATCCAAATCTGAGCTACTCAACCTCCAGAAATTTATCAGAGCAGAGAAATCACAGCCTAAACCAGGTTTAGGTTGAGTTTGTGTGGTTCATCTCCATTGGTTGCACAGGTTTAGGGTGAGTAGGTCAGGCTTGGGCATGGAAAAGTGGGATAAATCCAAATACAGGTATTTTAGCATCTTCTGTTCCTCCATATCCAACAACCCGGAGAAAACTAAAAAATTCAGATTTACCTCTAGGGAATCAAACACCAAAATTAAGTTATTCCCCACACCCAGCACCAGAATAACTAAAGTATCATCCCCCCAAGGAAGAACTTTCCCTGGAATGGGTCAAATCTCTGTCACCCAAATAAAAAAATGCAGTATTAAAATTTATTTCCCAGTACTTCATACATCTCCTGGCTCCTCCGATGTCTGGAGTGTTGCTGCTCCTCTGAGCAAATCCTTTGGAGCAGTTGGTCCAAGGTTTGGACTCACAACCTGCCTGATAAACCAGTGAAGTTTAGGGACGGGAGCTGCTCCATCCAGGAGGAGATCCTGGTATTCAATGCACAGTCTTGGGATACGTCACCCCCCCAAAAAAGCAGGAGAGCTGGCTCAGATCCCACAGGAGTCCCGAGGATTGGGAACAGCACTCCTAGAACCAGGTTTGGACAAAAGGAAGATGAATTTCTTTGTTCCTTCTCTTCAGGATGTTGCTGAGCATGGACAAGAAGGAAAAGTCATGTGGGGCAGGAAAACAGAGTCTGAATCTTTAATCTATTCACCTGAAAATCTGGAGCAAAGGAAGAGCTGGAGTGTCCTCGGCTTCCATGACAAACAGCTCATCAGTGTCAGCTCATCATGTTAGTGTCATCCTAACAAAAATTGACTCACTTAGGACTGAGAAATGTTCTAATGTGTGTCAACCAAGGCTGACATTCCTTATTTCAACCATATTATCTGCCTTTCTATCTGTCTGCCTCTAATATGCTGAATCATTCCTTTTTCATGGAAAGTAGCATTTTCTTTTTGAAACCCTCTAAGCTGAAATAAAAAAAAAAAACAACCCCCACCAAAAAATGATGGAAAATATAGCTGTAGTATGAGGAACTGTTGTGCCGGATTCCCACTTGGCCTGGATCTTTGTACCTCTGCTGACCTCAATAATAATTTCATTTGAGGGCAAGCAAAGAACGTGGTGTTCAGTAACAGGGTGACTGTGGCTGATCTGCTGAATAAATCAGATGAGACCAACCAGTTGCTCCATAAACTCCCAGTAGCCCATGGCCAATGGATTACTCTCACCCAGTGGCACGGCAATTTAATTGGAATCTTGCATTATTATTGTTGTTGTCATTTTTTTTAAAGGTTTGGGCTTTTTTCCACGAGCCTTTGCCAAGTTGCTCAACACTGTCACTGGCATCAAACTGAAGCCATTAAGTTTTTCCCAGTGTGAGCACAAGCTACAAATTGGGCTTATTTCAGAGGAAAAAAAAGAAAATCCATTCATTTAAAGGCCCTCGGTTTTCAGGAGGGACAACTTAGAATTTATCCTATCAGTGAGAAGTCCACAAGCCTTATTCATCTCCCAAATTTATGTCCCCTGACACGTCCCTGACTTCGCTCAACAACATGAATGAAGTTGGCTTTGCCTTTTCTCAGTCCATGCCCGTACCTGTGAACCCTCCAGTTCTTCATTAATTGACCCTAATGGAAATCTTATCCATGTTTTCCACAGCCAGGTGTCATTTCCAATGGAGAGGGGATATAACAAAGCAGCTTCGAAGCACTTGTGTCTTGAAGGCACAGGAAAAGATCCAACATCACTCCTTACCCTTTCTCAGCTTTTCCATGGTTTCTGTGCCTCCATGGGATAATGGTGTGATAGAGACTGTGCTTGGAAGAACTAATAAATCATAAATAACAAATGGTAATAATAACTGTACCTGCTGTTTGCTGCATATTGAAATATTTCATGTTCAGTTGTGGTAGGAGTGGATTTGAGAGCAGGGAAGGAGGGTGGAGTTGGACTGAACTGATTTCCCTGGCGGGATTGGAGTCTTAGTTTTGTGGGGTTTTTTGCTGCTGAAAAAGAGAGGAAGGAGAAATGAGGAGTGGGGCAACACGAGGGGAAAACCAGAAATATTTCTGTGCTGCTGTTGATTAGCTGCCACGCAAAGGAAAGAGGGAGAAAGAGAGAAGAACAAATTAACCAACCTCTATTTAAATCCCAACTTCCAAGTGAAAATGTGTTGGCTCCTTCTAAATCCCTGCCGAGATTTTAAGACACTGAAGCCAGCAGACACCCTATGATCAGCTAACCTGACCTTTCTTAACTCAGTCTAGAAACTTTACCCAGTGATTCCTGGAATGGCAGGAATTATCCCCACTATGTGCGTGCATTTCCAAGATGCAGCTTTAATAAACTGATGATGGGGATCATGTTGCCTGTGATAGCAGAGCACTGGATGCCACGGGCTGGTTCCTGTGTTCCTCTGGAGGAATGTTACCAATGACTTGTGGTCTTGCTAAAAGCACATTTATCCCTTCTTCCTGCAGCTCCTCCTAATTCTGGCATTGCTGACAGAGCTGCCTCGTCCCCTCGTGCAGAGGGAGATTCATATCCCCATGAATCACAGCTGTGCTGCAAAGATTTCCCAGTTCCCTTCCTGGTCGAGGCAGAGCAATTTTTCTGCTGTTGGAATGAAAGCTGCAGCCACAGGAATTTGGGGTTGTGGGATGCAGAGCCCCCTCAACCCCCACGCTGCCATGCCTTGGCCAGGTGAGGGTTTGCACTGAATTGGTGCTTTTTTGAAGTGGATAATCTTGTTGTCTCATGATCCAAAGGCACAGGTAGTCACAGAGAAAATCCTGAAAGATGATCCACACCAGGGATGAGCCCACACAGCAGTTTTACACCTGAGGGAGGTGTGTAAATGGCTTTTATAACGCTGTGACAGCTCCACTTTCCATAAAGGTGTCTTCTCCTGTTACTCTAAACTTTCATCATCCGGCATAGAATTAAAATTTGGCTGTTTAGCCAGAAATTTCCAGCAGAGCAGCGGCTACAGAATGTCCATCCCTGGGACAAACAAGTCCCAGCTCTGGTGCACAGGACAAGGAAGGTTAACAGAGACCAGATGATTTCTGTGAACACAGAAACCAGACACATCATGAGAGGGTTGAATTTACTGTGCAGGTAAAACTTTCAGGCTAGGAAATATTCAATCATGGTCATGTATCCTGGTCACCCTGGGCTCACTGCACAAGTACATCCTGGCAGGCATGCTCATATCCCAGCCAGGGCTCTGCCAAGTGAAATATGGGATTATCCCACTTTTGCCCTCCTTATCTCACTGTGTTAAGTTCTGGAACGTGGGACTCAAGCTCTCCTGAATATTTAAAACAACAAAACTGGTATTAAAAGTAATTCTTTTTGTCTTATAAAGTTTTCTCTTTTTGAATTCCTCATGCTCTTTTCTTGAAAACTGAGGTAGCACAAAGTTAGGTGACCCTACAGACATTGCCAAGACTGGGCAAGGAAAAGGTTTTCAAGCCCTGGGATAGACTGCCCAGGGCAGTGGTGGAGACACCATCCCTGGAAGTGTTCAAAGATCATGTGGATGTAGCATTTGAGGACGTGGTTTGGTGGCGAACATGGTGGAATTGATGATCTTAGAGGGCTTTCCAACTTTAATGGTTCTGTGATTCTGTGTCTAAGACGCCTTAGGGCATCTTACCTGAAATCAGGTCCCTCTGTGTGAGCAGCTGAAGGGAAACATGTCTGTACACACATTCTTTTGCTGCTTCAGCTAAAAATTAACACTTATTCATATAAATCACCAACATTTCTCCATCAGCCTGGCTTAGAAAACTGAATAGTGTTGGTACACATAACTTGGGTTTGCTACAATATCTTGATTTCTCGTAATCATGCCCCTGCCTTTTCTACTCACCAGATTATCTCATTTTCTTTGCATAGGGAAAGATTATTTTCTAGTGAAAGTCAGTTTGAGTACTCACCACGAGATCTGCGTGGAATGTTTATGTCTCAACTTGTCACTCTTGGCTTTATCCTTAAATGTTTTAAAGAAACAGACACCTCCAGAAAGGAGAAAAAACCCTTTAGAGACACATCTCCCACTCCACAGAGTAACAAATAAACCTTGGTGGGCCAGTGAAGATGAATAGTTAAGTCAGATGAGCTGAATCTCCTATTTAGGATCCATTTCCCAACAGAAATCAAGGATGTGTTTAATTTTCAGCATCACATATTGAGTTGCACATTTGCAGAAATATTGGCTTTTGACCACTTTCTAAGTTAAGCAAAAATGGTTTTCAAACTTCTAGAATAACTTCTTCACTCTCCCCAAAAAAGAAACATTTTAGAATCGTTTTTCTCCCCAGGTTGTCAGTTTTAACTGGCTAATGAGGAATAATTGGTTCTCCTGCATTGATGTGCTTTCTTATCACTTACCAGTTTCTTAGCAGGATTGGCAGCTGCCAGTCTCTGCTTCATTTAACACCAGGCCTGTTCTGGGAAAGCTCCTTCTCTCTAATTCTGGTAAGAGACATTGAGATAGTGACAAAATTTATCTGTGAGAAATCCTGATTACTCAGAGAACCATTAAACTCAGTCTTCTCCACGTGCACCAATATTTTTTTTTCCACTTATTGCTCCTCTGAGCATTCTTCATACATGAGAACAAGAAAGTTTTACAGAGGAAAGATGTAACTAATAATTTGGGATTCATTTTTTTTGTAATTACTGGGAAAATGAAGTCACTCCATTGTGGGATTCATGCAGATAGAAGGGGAGAACTTAGATCATCAAGGATGTGCTTGCAGACTCACAGTGGAATCCACAGTGGTAGATTCTTTCAGGAAAAGCTTCCAGGGATCAGATCCTCAGCTGATGGGAACTAGAAATTCTCCCACCTGTCCAAATCCCATTTTCCTTCACCTGGTCCTACCAGATCACCAAAGATGGGGAATTTATTTTATCTCTGCTTTAGAACACAAGATAACATTTGCTTAATTTATTGCAACATTTTATCCTCTCCGCAAAGGGGGTGTAAATGGAAATAACGTAAATGTAATAAAATGTTTTTATTCCTTAAAACAAAACAATCCTGCTCAGTGCTCCTTGTGTGGTGCCTGTACAAAGACTGTGGATCCCATCCTGAGCTCCAGGTCACTCTGGAGAGGAGAAAGTGGAGATAAATTTGTCTGGGAAAGATGAGACGAAAGATTAAAAACTTTTACTCTTTAATTAATGTAATTAATTCAATTATTCCTCAGCCACTGTGCTGTTCAGGTGCCGAGGTGTCAGAGAGCTTGTCAGCCTAGAGGAGATGAATTTGTGAGCTCATATCAGTGAAATGACATAACAAATGCAGTTTATCCCTGGATTCACAACCTGCACAAGGCTGACCCTCCAGGGCTGCCAGGGCATCAATACCCACACATTCCCCTGGATGCATTTGGGTGTCAAAGGCTTCAAGTCCATCAATCACTCCTTTGGCCACCACCTCTCCTCCCCTCCCCTCAAGGAGGTGGGGGGGGCAACATTCCGGGTTTTATTCTTTCCAGTCATCATTTATCCCTTTGGAAAGAACAAGCCTTCTTTGTTTACAGCTCCTAGAGGTTGCACAGGCTGGGAGGGGTGGGGGATTCTCTCCCAGGGTCTCTGAAGCAAAGCCACAGCTGATTTGTGAGTACACCACGTACCACAGTGTCACAAAGATACCACAAACAGAGAAAAGTCATGCAGCCGTGTGTTATGGGAGCTGGCCCCACATCCATGCCAAGATTCTGGATTTCCTGGCGCTCTAAAGCTCTTTGGACCACAGGGATTATACATTGCACAAGCTATCAGATGCCAAACACTGACTTTTTAAAAAAGCACATGGGAAACAAATCAAAATGACCTCTTAAAAAAAAAAAAAAAAGAAAAAAAGAAGGATCCTATAGATGTGTTTTTAACAATAACAGAGCAGGAAACTTTATCAGACTTTTACCCAGCTTAGCTGCTGCTGGCATTCCTCAAGTGCACTTGAACACACGCTGGGCCACGGAGGGCTGGGATCCTCTCAGATTTCACACACAGAGCAAGGTCAGCCCAGGGCAGAGGTTGGACGAGATTCCACCAAGTGAAACTCCCACTGTCCATCAAAAATGGTGCTATTCCATCGATTGGGAATGAGCTTTGTTTCAGTCAAAGGTTATTCCAGAGCTGGGAACAGAACTGGAGTTGTTCTCCTGGACGGTGAGTCAGACCCAAGTCCTGATTTTGTGTCCATTGGTGACTTGGTGGACTTTGCACAACTTTGGGAATAATCATCCAAAATGGCCTGGCCAAAGTGACTTTTAACTTACCTTCCACTGCTCCAAAAGTCTTTGATAAATAAAATGCCTCACCTAGTATTGGTCTTCCTGACTTCCCTTTGCCAGGGAGGAGATACAGCTTCAAAAGACTTCCCTGGAGATCAAAACCCTTGTACACCCGTCCAAATGCCCACACAAATATTTCAGGATTTAAAATGTATTCCATGGGATTCAGGTAGCAGAAATACACATCTACAGTGTCAAAATCTACCTGAGCTTGTGACTCCCAGCTTTTGTCAATAAAAAAAGAGGGTTTAGAATTTAAGTCACGTGATCTAGTCCATGCATCCACTTTAGGGTGAGTAAAATGGTGCTATTCTGTCAACTGACCAACAAAAATATCTGGGTAAATTCAATAAGTTTATTTTTGGGAGTCTACAGCATTTCTTGTTCAGCACTAGGACCCTGAAATCAGTTTTAGTGTGTTCTCAAGTCCTGACATCAGTCTGCGGGTTGATTAACACTTGAAATGACCACTGTCCAAAAAAAAATCAGTCCCATTCACCTCTGCCCTGTGCCATTCCTCCTCTCCAAAGTCACCAGAAGGAGCCTCCATCCCAAAAGCTCAGAACATGGGGAAGAATTAGCTATCCCTTTGGAGTTCACCTGGGAAAACTCAACCCGAGTGAGATTAGTAATAAAATTGGTTGTAAACAAGCCTCTCCACCTGCCCTTTCTGGTCCCAGTGGCCTGATGAGTCTCTCAGGTTTGCTTTCAGTCCAGGGATCAATCATCCTGGATTGCAAATTATTCCGTTGGCGCCCTGGGGAATTAGTTTTTGTCCCACAAAAACCTGCCTCCCTGTGCTCACCAGTGCTTCCAGCCAGCTGCTTTTCCTCTGGGCTCATCCTCTCCATGTCTGGATCTCATTCTCTCCCTGCCCTCCATAAGTGTCTTTTTCTTAAGAGTGCTTTGCTGCTTTCAGAAGGGTTATAATTTCCATTTCCTTTCTTTGGCCCAAAGGGGAGCATCCGATACAAGACAAACAAGCACTCCTGTCTCCTGCTGCTCAGCTGCAATTTTTGTAAGGAACTGTCAATTATAGCATATCTATAGTTCCATTCCCCCCATTTCTTCAGAAAAATGTTCATTTTCCAGCTGTCTTATTTCCTTGAATGGATTTATTTTTAGGCTCCTCTCTGACACTGACCGTGCAAGGAAGAGAAGGGAACCTGTGGTCTCTAAGGATCATGATTTCAGTCAACTTTGATTAGTCCATGCTGATGTTGATCTGCATTTCAAGCTCCAAATCTGTCATTTTGGTCAAGGTCAGATTTTTCATGCCTTCCTTGGAAGAATATAGGTCCTGAAGTTCGAGGTTTCATTGGAGCATCACCACCAGGAACTGCCAGGATTATGAAGATAACTCCAGCCATCTCAGTACTCAACTTTTCCGAGGGTTGTCAACCAAGCAAATGCAAAATCAAGAGTCAAATTGCCCTTTACCCTTGGATACAGTGAAGAACTCCACAAAATGGGCATGAGGAAACTCATGGAGAGAGACTACAAATGGCAACTTAGGCTGCAATTGGATCAGAGAGAGTGAAATCATGATGGTACCTGTAAATATCCACAGCAGCAGCAAGAGAGAAGGTGGTTGCTACAGCAGAGATGTGTGTTATGCCAAATTCTGTATCCCTGATAGTGCAGGAAAGGGCAGGAATCTGGGAAGGGGAGAGATGTGGGAAGCCAGATGAAAAGTTTTATGAGGTGATTATTAAACTCTTCTGCAGTGCCAAGCACAGCGCAAGGCTGCCAGCTTGTCTCACTGCAAAACCAAAATTAAAATAATGAGAGGGGCCCTAATCATGGGCTGTCTGGTGGCTGATTTTCTATCTGTGCTGGCTAACGAGCTTCACCACCCTCAGCAGTCCCAGAGATGACCTCAGAGGTGGCAGAGAAGCTTCCCCCATGGGCAATGAGTCTGTATCTGTAAAGGGTGTTGTGGTGTCCTTTATGGATACAGGCTCCTAATCTGGTAATGAGAAGTGTGATAAGAACCAAAATACCCGTCAGCCAGAACTACCAGGGTCTGGCTCCTTCCCCAGGGAATGGAGAGAAGATGAGACTGTCTCTTGCCCACCTACTCATGGAGCCTAATTCTGTTGTCGTGACTGTTTCGTTCCACAGACACGGGGACAGAATCCAGGAGGTTTGAGAGTGGGTGGTCTGATTTATTCATCTCTGTCACATAATGAAATACCATCTGGGCCATCTTCCGAGGGGATCTAAATACAATCCACTCTTCATCCATGAAATACAAACATCTACTGTGGAAAGACACAGTGAGTCGTAGAATCATGGAGTCACAAAAAGTTTAGGATTGGAAAGGATCTTAAAAATTACCCAGTTCCATCCCCCATCATGGGCAGGGACACCTTCCACTACCCCAGGTCGCTCCAAGCCCCATCCAAGCTGGATTTGAATACTTCCATCTTGAGTAACTGTCAATACCATCACTTATAAACAGGATTCACAATGTCTGCATCTAGAATCAATAGCAAGTGTGAACAGCATGTGGAGGCTGGTTAAAATAAATCCATGTCTTGATTCAGCAAAGCATTTTATTGTATATTTTAAATCTAATTGTGGTTGCTGGGTCATAAACAAGTGTTTGGTGGTGGCTTGTCAAAATGAGGCCTGAGATAAGAGCAGTCAGCTGTCACTCAGCAGGAGGAGACTGACCCTGACCACATGGGTTGGATGCACCCACAGCATCCCCTGGGGAATATCATACAGGTCAGGGTAAGAACTTCTTCAGTGTGGATCTCATCTCTCCAAAGGGCTGGTACAAGGTTCCCTTCCTCTGACACCATCAACCCTCTGATTCTGCGTGCTGTGACCAGTCTAATTTTAAATAACACAGGTGATACAGTCCTGCCTACATCACATCTCTAGGAAAATTCTGCCAATCAAATTGAATTTCTTCTCTCTTGCAGGAAGATTTCTCCACATCCACGTTTCATTTGTCTCAAGAGAGCACCCAAAAGAGGTAACAAAGATGGGGAAGGGCTTTGAGGGGAAGGATGTGAGGAGCAGCTGAGGGCACTTGGTGTGTTCAGCCGGAGAAGAGAAGACTGAGAGGAGGCAGTGACAATTCCTGGGGAGGGGCAGAGGAGGAGCAGGTCCTGATTTCTGCTCTGGGGGGACCAGGGACAGAAGCCAGGGAATGGCCTGGAATTAGGTCAGGGCAGGGGAAGGTTGGAACTCAGGACAAGGTTCTTCTTCCTCCAGAGGGTGGTTGGGCACTGCCCAGGCTCCCCAGGGCAGTGGGCACAGCCCCAAGTAGTCTGCCAGAGCTCCAGGAGGGTTGGGATGATTCTCTGGGAACATGGGGTGACTCTTGGGGATGGGCCTGTGCAGGGCGGAGGGTTGGACTGGATGGTCTTTGTATGTCCCTTCCAACTCAACATATTCCTGTTCCTCCAGTGAATCTCCTGTTCCTCTCATTACCCTACTGATGGTGAACTTCTCAAGTCCTTGGACAACATCCAGAGACCTGAGAAGGTCACCATCACCTCACCAGGCTGGCAGGGAGAAGGCAACACAACACAGACTTCCTTGACCTATAATGTTGTCCACCCATCCAAACACCAGTGTTCTGTGGGGTGTGTTAACTGGCTGTAGGATCTGGAGGCAGATTTCCATGCCTAGAACGAGCAGTGCTGGTAATTCTCCAGGAGATGAAAGGGAAGAATATTTAGCGCCAAGCGGAAAGGCAGCGCTGTTCTCAGAGAGCTGTGTGGGGCTGATGTAATGTTCTGTGCTCTGATATTCCCAGAAGGAACATATGAGTTTGGGTCACAGGTTTGTGGGAAGCCATCTTGTTAACGTAATGGCAGCTCCGAGCAATCCAGCCTCCGTTTTTCCACTGCGTGTGTCCATGTGCATCCATGTGGTTTCGCCTGCGAGCATGGAATCAACGTGACTGGTGCTGCCCTTTATAAAATCCCTGCTTTGTCTTGGTGCCTTCCCAGTGAACTATTGGCTCGCCATCAGCAGGTCCTGTAAGCCTCTCCCGTACAATTAATAGCTGGAAGAGTTTGTGGGGTGGATGGAGAAAGAGATCTCAGGGCTTCAGCACTTGCAAATCCCACAGCAAGTTCCTATCAACTCCCACTCCTGCAGGAGCACCATGGCAACGAGCTCAAACTGTGCAAATTGGCTGCAAAGTGTTTTTCTTGAGTCAGTAACACAATACTTTTTCTTTCTTGACATCAAATATACACTTCACCCCCCCACACCCCAAACACCCCTTGCCAGCTCCCAATGTGATAAGCAATTAGTTTGGTTAAGGCTTCTTTTTTTAGGAGCTAAAGCTGTTGGAGTTGCTGGTCTTGGAGGAGATGTGAAATCTGCTCTCTTCCCGTCCAGACAATTCATGCGGAACACCACCACCTCTCCTCTTGGACACGAAGATCCAAGGCATGTGAGAGCAGCTGCTAAGCAGGAAAAGCCTATTGAACCTGCCTCCCATGTCCAATCAGCCTTTCCTGCATCAAAGGCTCTTCTACTCATCTTTAGAACAGCAGAAGATTTGGGAATTCAGGTCATTTGGACACAGACCTCCGAAATCCTTTCCTGAGGAGCCATAAAAGCGCAGATCCATTTCCACTGTGATTCAAAACATCTGTTTCATGACCAAATGTTAAAAAGAAATTGTCAAGTGTCAAAATATGCCATGATTCAGAAGATGCTCTGAGGACTGGAGTTCCTCTGCTCTGAAACCAGGCTGGGAGAGCTGGGGATGTTCAGCCTGGAGAAGAGAAGGATCCAGGGAGACCTTTGAGCCCATTCCAGAGCCTAAAGGGCCTCCAGGAGAGCTGGAGAGGGACTGGGGACAAGAGATAGAGAGACAGGACAAAGAAGAATGGCTTTAAACTGAAAGNAAGGGAAGGGAAGGGAAGGGAAGGGCAATTCCAGTTATAGCACTGAATAAACTATAAAGCCAAATGGAACATGAAGGACGGGAACAAACAAAAGCAGAAGNGCCCCATCCCTGGAAATATCCAAGGCCAGGTTGGAGTAACCTGTGATAGTGGAAGGTGTCCATGCCCATGGCAAGGAGTGGAAGGCAGTGATATTTAAGATCCCTTCAAGCCAAATGAGTCTGGGATTCTATGACTCTGTTAAAACACAGCAGGGGTTCCTCGTTTCCTGGCTGGTGCTCCAATTCCGCATTCTTAGTGCAAACNGTCAGCAGCATCAATGGAGACATTATTGCCTTTGAACAGGAACAGGGGGCCTCTAGGCAGAAAAACAAATCAAAAATTATGAAAGTCGTGTCAGCAGCAAGAAGTTGGCAGAAGCCAGTGCCTGCACTGAGTGGTGCTGGGCTGCACAAGAAAAGCAGCTTATCACGCAGAATCACTTACTAAATCCTCAAATTTGACTCCCTCACTCCTTCCAGAGCAGCCTTTCTCTCAGCTGAAAGGGTGACAGTCCCATGATGCTTTTTTACTTTCCCTCCAGGCTCAAAGTTTCCCCATTTTGAATGCAAAACTGATGTACCTAATCCAAATCAGGAAGGTCCTGTCATGAGCACACTCACTTGTTCCTTCATTGGCAAAGTCAAAAAGGCGCCAAAGTAAATGGGACAAAAACCCCTCAAGTGGTTTGAGAGCAAAATTCCTGAGCTGGGAATTCTCCTGTGATATTGGGTAGGTCTTTAATATGTCATGAGTTTCTCGAACTGTGTCTTACTCCTTGACACAGACATAAGGAATAAAGGCATTTCCATTTGTATGGACAAGATTTGACTGCAGATGATTTCCTAGATGGTCTCCTGGATAAAATATTGACCATTCCAGGTGACATCAGCTACTTGGTTGTGGTTAGTGACAGCATCCTTTTTTTTTTTCCCTGGGACCATTTTCCTCCCTGGCCAGGAATCTCATATTGCTCTCCTGCTCCTTGTGCTCATTCTCGTTCATTCCTCTCAGATAAAGTAACGTTTTCTTAAGACTGGAAAATCTTTGCGAACCTTTTACTTCACGGCTCAGGTTCAGCTCAGCTGAAAAATTAGAGGCCACATCCTCACGTAGTACAAAGCGGGAATGAGGCCAGTTTCCACCAGGGAAGGATCCAACCTCTCCTGGCACCAATCACTCTGCTCGGATCGACCAGCGAGGGTTAACGGGCCGTTATGCTTCACTTTTAACATCATCTCTAACAAAAGGAGAACACAGGAGACACAAAAAAGGAAACAAGACATTTTCTGAGGGAGCATAAATATAATTGAAGTCAGAGGCCAATATTTTCCATGCTTTGCCTCAGACATCAATAAATGAACCTTTAACTTGCCTCCCAGCCCTGTTATCCGTGCTTTAATTACTTGGTGCCTAAGAAGCATTTTGGACATTGAAGTCTGTCACCCTTAAGCTGTCTGCCCGACTCTTCATTTCATGAACAAGATACACACACCCTCCTTTAGCCAATGGCAGCCTGGTCACACAAGTATTATGTTTTTCCTCTCGCTGTCTACTGTTTCACCACTGTAGGAATTACACAGCCAAGAGCACAGTGGGAATAATGGCTCTATTCATTTCCCCCTGGGACTAATTCTTACAGATGGCAAGCTCTATGATGGGGCAAATTAGCTTCTTATTTCATTTGGAGGCTTAAAGTTATAAGCTCATTTTGTTGTTGTTTACGGGATAGCTCACGGCAGGACGGTGCAACCCTGTACATTGCTGCTGGGAGGGAAAGAGGCAAATCCTGTACCAACGGTGGCCAGAGGGTAGGGAAGGAGATGCAAGGAGGACCCTGACACTGCTGAGCCCCAACCCCTTGTGTGCTCAGCTCTGCTGCCACAGCAAAGCTTTCTGGCTGCCCAGGCTCCCAGTCAGGTGCTGCCACGAACAGGAAGCTTAAGCAATCCTGCAATCCAGGATCAGGGCCCTGGCAGTTTGGGAAATCAGGATTTGTGAGTGCTTCAGGAGAGGTAGAAAAACAAGCAGTTTCGACAGCTGTTGGGTGACTTAGAAATGTGCTACAGATCAAAACTGGAGAGATCCGTGTCCACGTGAAGAGATCAGCAAACAGTTGGATCCATGAATGTTTTCTTTCACAGTTGTTTTCCTCTAGAGACACATGAGACTGCAGCAGTTTCAAAACTCAACAGAAGATCCTAGCAAAGGGAAGAACACCTTTTTCCCTCAGGAGTCATCGTGTTGTGATTACCCACTGAACTATGGCCCTCTGTGCCCCTGTACCTTTACCAGATGGCATTTCCAGAGGGGGCTGAGCCTTCTTATACATTGCTTGTCGCATTTTCCAAACAGAAAATTAAACGACGCATCTTCAGCTTGAGTGATTCAGCATCTCCCTGGAGATTTCCATTTATACCAGTCACCTACCTGGCCCATAATGTCACTTCTTATGGAAGCTTGCATGGCCAAAGTCTCTTCTTGTGAGCAGTGATGCACCAAGAGGAGTAATAAGAGGTTGGATGGAGTTCTGTTTGCTTGCAAAACCCTTGCAAACATGTCTCAGACAGAAACGGTCAGTGAAATGAGTAACCATCATCATTCATTCATCATTCCCCACCGCTGGAAGTGTTCAAGAACATATTGGATGAGGGTCTGAGCAATCTGGTCTAGTGGAAGGTGTCCCTGCCCATGGCAGGGGGTTGGAATGAGATGATCTTTAAGTTCCTTTTCAGCCTAGACCATTCTATGATTCCCTGTTCACTGATGTTATTAAGAGCTCTTTTCCTGCCACTGCTGGTCAAGATAAGGAATTTATTTTCTGCAGGATCTCAGGAGATCATAATGGATGTGTAACGTCTCCCTGAAGAACCTTTAGGGGAGTGAGTTCAGCCTCACATCAGAGAAGTTGTAGGCACTGACTTGAATCACACCAGTGAGATGGTTTCAAATGCATGACAAAACCCAACTTCAGATTCCTATTTTGGGGGATGCACCCTTGATGCTCCCTCTTGCATTGCCTCATTCTCTGGTCGTGATAAAAGACCTTGGTGTGTCTTGCCCAGAGATTCACCTTACAGATGATCTTCACCTAGCTTCAAGCATCCTCATGCACTGGGAAGCCCTTCCCACCACATTCCTTATGCCTTTTCCATCATTCAGCCATGCCCACTAGACATCTCCTGTTACAGTGCCATATTCCTCACATCCATGGTGATTTCTCCTCCTCAAGACACTCCAGAGTCTTCCAATGTCACAGACACTGAGCCTTTATTCCATAGTATGACAAGTTCCAGAAGGCACTAAAATGATCAGACGTGATGAAGTGGAATTTAGTTTTCCACGTCCCTCAGTCTCACAGCCCCCCACGAACCCTGAGACCTGACTCCATTGCTCTTTCTCCCACATTCCGTTCTTCAGGATGGGAACTGGGAGACGTCCCCATGGTACAATGAAGTCCATTATGGCACAAAGTCACTTTGATGTAGTCTTGCTTCTGGTCCCTTACCTAGACCAGGATTTCCACATGTGACAACCTTGTGGGAGTCTGCTCCTTCTCCACACCCTGTGTAACTTTACTCTACAGATCCTACAGCTCTGGTAAAGTTCACAGGTTTTTCCAAGTTGGAAGGGACCCACAGGATCATCTAGTCCAATTCCCAAGCAACTCCCACTCAGGTATTGCTCCCCCAATCCCGGAGTCATGGGCACCACGCTCTCTCCATCTGAGTCTCCCATTATCTAGACCATGTCACTGAGTTCCTCATCCAATCTTTGCTTCAACACCTCCAGAGATGGCGACTCCACCACCACCCTGGGCAGGCCATTCCACTGAGGGATCACTCTCCCTGTGAAAAAGCTCTTCCTAACATCCAATCTAAACCTCCCCTGGCTCAGCTTAAGTCCATGTCCTCTCGTTCTGGTGCTGGCAGCCTGAGAGAAGAGATTCACACCCACCTGACTGTAACCTCCCCTCAGGGAGTTGTACACAGCAATCAGGTCACCTCTGAGCCTTTTCCAGACTGAACAACCCCAGTTCCCACAGCCACTCCTCACAGGTTTGTTCTCCAGTCCTTTCACCATCCTTGTCGCAGCTCAACATCCTTCTTAAACTGGGGAGCCCAGAACTGGACACAGCACTCAAGATGTGTCTGACCAGCGCCGAGTACAGGGGAAGGAGAACTTCCCTAGTCCGACTGACCACACTGTTCCTAATACAGGCCAGGATGCCATTGGCCCTCTCAGCCACCTGGGCACGTTGCTGGCTCATATTAAGTTTACTGTCAACCAATACTCCCAAATCCCTCTCCATTTCACCACTCTTCAGCCTTTCCTCTCCCACCTGATAGCGATGCATGGGACTGTTATGTTCAAAGTGAAGAACCCAGCATTTGGACATGTTAAATCTCATATTATTGGAATCTGCCCATTTCTCTAACCTGTCAAAGTCCCTCTGAAGGGCCCTTCTGCCCTCTGGCAGTTCAACATTTGCCCCCAGCTTGTTATCATTTGCAAAAGTGCTGACGATGGGCTCAATTCCCCTGTCTGTATCATCAATAAAGATAATAAACAGTGCCGGGCCAAGCACTGATCCCTGTGGGAGTCCACTAGTGACTGGCTGCCAGCTGGATGCGGCAGCATTCACCAACACCCTCTGAGCTCGTCCATCCAACCAGTTCCTAACCCAACACAGAATGCTCCTATCCAACATTAAGTAAAATCATAATTCCATAGTTCCCCTAGAACGAAGAAACTTCTGGATATTTTCTCCACTTCACTCTGCTAAGACTTGTAGAGCCCTCTTGGCTCACAGATTTGATATCAGCAGTGTTCACAAAAAGCTTTTATTGTGGGCACAGGGCAAAAATGTACATTTTTATATGATTTAGAGTCATTTACACCCAATTTTTATATGTAGAGGTTTTGATGAGATAATGTCATATATATACACCTGAGATTTTTCTAGGTCTGCGTAAGAAATAGGCACTTTTCTAATATAGTTGAAAATATTCAAAAAGAAAATCACACTTCACAATAATGAAAGAACCTGAAGATGACTTTTTTAGGGAATAGTTCACAAAAGAGTTTGGATTAAGTAAATACTTGCATGAAAGAGGTAAAGCTGATTATAATAATTTATGGAATTATAATGGTTATTACATCATAGAAAACAGTCTTCAAAATGAAAAGTCACGACTACATAAAAATTGGCATTTTCTGACAAAGATGAAAACAGAATGTTTCCATGCCATAAAATGCTACATTTGCATATGCACAGACACACACATATGTTCCCAAAATGCAGCCTGTTAGCAGACACCTCTCTTTTTCTGAAAGCTTTATCTATTTTTTTTTAAATATATAAAAATAAAAATCCTATTTTGAACACAGAACTGTCTCTTCGGAAAACTTCCAACCACAAGAGAATACTCTGGTAGAAGAGTAAAGCAGATGGTTCTGTGAAGCCACCACCAGCTACACTGGAGTAAATCTGGAAGATGAAAGTATCATGTGAAGCTACAGCTTCTCTCAGCTTTTTCCACCACCACAGCCTTGGCTTTGAAGGAAAGGGATCCTACCTCATCCTTGAGCTCAAGGGGGGTTTTCTGGCTCTATTGTTTAAGTGGGACATGTTTTTTGAGTAGTTCTGATCTCGGCTGCCATCAATCTCTAAGTCTCTGATGCTTTTCCTGCTGTGGTTTGCTCCTGGCTCTGCAGAGTGACCTTGCTCTCTGTTGTAGGGGGACAACCTCCATTTCTGTCCAAGACAGAAATGAAAATGAGGAGGAGGAGGAGGATCAGGACAAGGATGAGGATGAGGAGAAGGAGAAGGAGGAGGAGGAAGAGGAGGAGAAGGAGGAGGAGGAAAAGGAAGAGGAGGAAAAGGAGGTGGAGGGAGGAGAAGGGGAAGGGAAAGCGGAGGAAGAGAAAGAAGAGAGGGAAGAGAAGGAAGGGAAGGAAGAGGAGGACGAGGAGAAAGAGGAGGAAGAATTAAAAAAGCCCACATGTTGATTGGATTGAATCACAAAGCCAACATCATGCTGTGGTGGAAATTCCTTCCTCACCCTAATGCCTCGGCTCCTTGGCTTTCTGTCTTTGCTTGGAGCCAGTGGTTACTGGAACTACCAGTTCCCACATTTTGTCAGGCCAAGTCCTCGCCTGCGTCCACCAGCACTCGGCCCAAGGCCTGGAGGGGAAGCCCAGGCTGGAAAAGCCATGCAAACCCCAGTGAAAGGCTGTGTCAGCAACATTTGCCTTAAGCCCTCGCTGCTCCCCTGGATCCATCGTTTCCGCGGGGCCTCGTTGCTGGTTTTACAAGCAGCAGAAAAGGGAGGAGGAGGAGAAGGAGGGGAGGCAGAGGAGGCAGCGCAGTTTAACGACAAAATCACAGCTTAGCTTTGCCAGGGCATTGCATTATATAAGGTCGAGCAGTAGGATCGTTTCCTATGCCCCTGCGACCAAAGGAATGCAGGGAGCACGCGGCTCCAACCAGCCGCTGAAATGGATACCTGGAGGAGGCCAGGAACACACAGAGCCTGCCCCAGCCACCACAGGGCAGGAGCAGAGCCTCACCAGTGAATGACAGAGCTGCTCTAGAGTTCCTCCTGCTCCGCTCCAGGGGATGAAACGAGTCACTCCAGGGTTTGCAGGCAAAAGCCTGGGCAAGCCAGCCAAAGGCAGAGCGCTGCGAGCAGGCGAGGAGTTCAACTCAGGATTCCTTATTAAAGGAGTAGAAATGAAGAGGAATAAAGTCAAATTCCTGCAGTTAAAAACCAAAAGGCTCCATATTTTTGGAGACTACGGGATGAAGGGCTTGTAAAGCGATGATGCTGCTTTTGGAGTTAGTATTTCTTTTTTTCAAATACACACACACGCACATTTTCTCTCTCCCTCTCCTCTCCTAACCTTTCACACTGAGATCTCTGAAGCTAAATTTGGGGTTCTACCTATACATGCAATTCCCAGTATCCTTAGTTAACTGAATTATAAATATACAAAGTGATAAATATTTAAAAGCCAGAACGGTACTTAATTTCGTCCGTAAGGCAAGAAAACAGATGTATCAGCACTTAACTCCCCCTGAAGTACATCCCCAGGTAGGGGCCAACTTCCTTGCACCAAACTATTTTCAGAGACCACTGTAGTGGCCAACCAGCTTCCACAACTAATGCCAAACCTGTGGATTGACATCTCCACAAAAAAGTACCCTAAAAGTTGAACTGGAGTCTGGAAGCGAACAAAAATCTTCCCTCCTTCTAATGTTGCATCAACATTGAGAGACTCATCATTCCACCCAGAGCTCAAGGAATCTTTGGATAATGCTTTCAGGGACATGGTGAGATTGTTGTAGTTGTTCTGTCCAGGGCCAGGAGCTGGACTTGATCCTTTTGGGTCCCTTCCAACCCAGTATATTCTGTGATTCTGTGGAGGTTCAGGGGGCTTGAAGAACTAATAGGAAAGGGAAGACTGGCTGTGTAATTCAGTGGTTAGTGGTCTCTGGTCCTTCATCCAAGTATAAATACCCCTTGCACAAAGATACTCAGAGCAGGAAAATGGTTTATGATCTCTCTTTTTCACTGGTCATAAGCCTAAACAAGTGCCGATCATCTCCCACCACGCCTTTGTGTGACTTCCATCTGATAAGGGTAGATATCACCTGAAATTCTGGATTTAGGAAGTTCATTCTAGGAGGTTAATTCACCTCAGCACCCATTAGAGAGGGAAGCAAGGTGCTGAAATCAGTCCTGTGCATCTCCCTTGCACTGGTTGCTGACCAACCTTCCAGATGTTTCACCCTGGAGTGTTGCAACATCTGCACCCTTTGGGGAAAGAGAAAATGGGTTTTATTAGACTGGACACAAAAAGCCGAGGGTGAAACAGGGCCAGTAAGTTTATACTTGGTTTCTAAAGTGGATCTTTCTCATCCAAACTGCTGAAATGAAGTGTTTGGCATCACACCACAAACCATTGGCTGTCCATGAGTGATGGGGCAGGAGCAGGAAAACGCTGCTCCTGTTCCTGACATAAAGCTGGGAGTAATTACACAGAGACATCTTGGGTTAGGTTGTCATAGATCTACTGTCAGTCCCTTCTATTTCTATCTGAACCACTGAGAAAAAAGGATTTAACATCATTCTTAAAGGAGTGTAAATTATACAGAGCTATTTCTGTCCTTTGGAGGAGTTCAGATCTCAACAAAAATTCTGTCCTCACCTCCCACACCTGGAGTCACAACAGTCCCCAGATTCCTTAAATCACAGAATGAGAATCATGGAATGCTTTGGGTTGGAAGAGACCGTAAAGGTCATCTCATTCTACCCCCTGCCATGGGCAAGGACGCCTTCCATTATCCCAGGCTGCTCCAAGCCCTGTCCAACTTTGCCTTGAACACTTCCAGGGAAGTGATAATTTTCTGCTATTTCATTCTCTGCCTTGATAAAAGGAACTGCCTTGTGCCACGTCAGCAGAGAAGGGTCATGTATGAAAAAATACGAAGACATTGTGGATCAACTTCTTCCATCCCAGTATGAATAATCCTTCTATTCTAAAAACTGCATCTAGTCCCAACATATTCCAGTCCTCCTAGGGAAGCAAGCTCAGCCTGGAGTGTTTCAGAAGCCTTTATTCTGCTATTTCATGGCAAGTCATGGCCAATAGTGAAGTCTGGCTCTGCCTGCTGGTAAATAAATGTTAGAGGCTAGGGAGCTGCAGGATTTCTACAATATTATATTTCAGTTTATCAAACCTGGCTGCAGGGGTGATTTTCAGATCAAGTGAAAATCAAACTTCTTCTCTGTTCGTACTATATTCCAAAAATCCTGGTCCCTCTGTTTTCTCCTCTGAGCCAAGTTCATGTCCCGGTGATTCCCTGTCTCAGCTATTTCACCTGGGTTTCAGATGGAGAAAAGCAAGTTGTTTCTAGAGAAAGGGAATGACCCAATGGAAGGGCCAATTTCAAGCTGGGATAGAAATGCAGCTTAATATGCTGTCAAAAATGATTTGAAACAGATCCCTTCATGCCAGCTGATAAAACTGAAATGTTCTGCTTGAGGCTGAGCTACCACAGGTTGGAAGCTGATTTTTTAACCTTTTCCCATGAAAAAAATAAAATTAAAAAAAAGCACAGTTTTGAGAGGTGAAGTTTAAAAAAAAAAAAGTCAATATTGGATTCTTGCCTTGAAGCATTTATAAATTTACTGCTGTGAGACAAAGCAGTGGAGTTTAGTGCTGGTGTCACAGCAAGAGGACGAGGCAGAGCTCCAGGGTGGGACCCTGCTGGTCCCTGAAGCCTTGGTTTGGGTGCTGGAGGTGCTGCAGCCACACATCTCAGGCATGGTTTGTAGGAGTCCATCCAGCTTTAGCCCTGCATGTTTGCAAGGGCAACTTATGGCCACCCTAACGTTGTTCATCCAACGCCTGGATCTGCCTGACCCAAAAAGGAGGAGCTGCCCAGTAACAGATACGCCCTCGTTTGATTTATCTGAAGCCCATAACTTATTCCACTTATGCTACAGCATCAGGGTTTAAAAGGAGACGACCCAGCTGACCCCCCAGATCATCCACCCAGCCCCTCTCCCTGTTGGCTCTTGTCAAAGTCCTGTCTGTCAGGCACTCGCAGCCTTTCCGCCGCCGTGATCCCGGCATCGCGGGGCAGCAGGAGTTTGTATACAAAGCTGTCACCACTCTCAGGAGTGGGTGGATTTTCCAGCTCATCTGTAACCTGAGTGGCACTTCAGGCCTGGGATCTTTCTTCCCAGTGTCAACAGCACGCAGCGCTGCCCTATCCCCTTACACATTATCTTCGATCAAGTTGATGGGCAGGAGGGAACAGAGCCAGAAGTAATTGTGACAGGCTGGGTGTTTTTACAGGCACAATAGTTAATGGGCTGGTTAATGTAAAGGATTAGCCCCTTCATCCCCGGGACATATGAGAGGGGAGGAAGGAGGTGGTGCAGCTCAATAAGCCCCGGTAGGAAATGCCACGATCTGCTTGTAACCAAATAGAAGCAAATCGGAATAAAAAGCCTTTCGAGTACACGGGCCTGGCACAAGGGGTGGCATTTCAAGGTCTTGATGCTCATGGCACCCAACACAAAAAAAAAAGGTTTAATACCATGGTCTGTAACTTCCTCATGAGGGGGAGCAGAGGGGGAGATCCCATCTCTTCTCTCTGGTGACCAGGGAGGACCTGAGGGAATGGCGTGAAACTGTGTTGTGGGGCTTTAGGCTGGATAAATACCATTTTTTAGGAAAAGCTTCTTCATTCAGACAGAGGTCAGGCACTACAACAGGTTCCCCAGGAAAGATATCATGGCCAAAAGCCCGCCAGAGTTCGAGAAGTGTTTGGACAACACTCTCAGAGACAGGGTGGGATTGTTGGGCTGTCCTGAGCAGGGCCAGGAGTTGGACCCCATGATGTGTGTCTCTTCCAATTCAAGATATTCTGTGGCTCTATAAACTATGATTCAGGGGAGCATGGAAGGGTTGAGGAGCCTAAACAGATTATCTTCCTCCTCAGCCAGGGGAGAAGAGGGGAAGGCAGGGGGGAATCTCTCAGCTGTGCCACGTCCAGCCTCTTGTCCCAAAAACTCCTCCTGGCAGGCGATGGCACGTCTTTGTGTGTGTGCCAGGGGGTTCAATGAGCAGTTGCCCAGGGGTATTACTGCACGCTGGAGCAGTCTGTGTGCACAGGGGACATTTGCCACATTGCCTGAGACAGCAAAGCCCCCAGAGCCACCCCCGGGGCTGCATCCACCTTCCTTTGGAGCAGCGTTATCCAGAGGAGCCCACGGAGTGCTATTGTATCACCACTAAGTGCCCGAGCTTATAGGATTTGTGGCCATATGCTCTCATGGCTTATGCATTGAGAGGCTTAGAAACCCTTCCTCCAAATTCCTCAGGCAGGCTAAAACCTCCTGCCTGACTGGATCAGCTTACAGCGCAGAGACAGTCCTGGGGAGACCCTCCCCAGGAAAGCTGCTGAGCTCCAGGAGAAAAGGGACTGGCATCAGCAGAAGTCTGGCAGAGCTGGAGCTGGCTGGAGAAACGTTTCTGCCCAGTGAGGCAGAAATCTGGGGCAGGACCGGACTGTATTCCCTCCTCACTAAGCCAGGGAGATACAAATCTGTCCGTGGCCAAATAGTTTTCAGATATACTCCAGCATAAAATTATTTAGATTTTCCATCTGGGATTTATGCAGGGATACCGGGATTTTACTGCATGCACAGGCTAAATCCTGTCATCTGCAAAGTGATGTTTAGCATCTTCCTCATCACAATAACTTTCAGCTGTGTCTCATGATACCAACTACTCAAAAAAAAAAAAAAAATAGTTCAAGTTGGTGAAAATTTATGGAAAATTTATCTCCTTCATTCTTTTCTTTTCCAAGATAGCATCCTATTTTCAGCAGCAAGGAATATAGGAATTAAAAACCTGGTTCCTATTTACTTGCACATTTTCCCCCCTTGTTTTCGTATATTTAAATTATTATTTTACATTCTGATATTTCAGTGAAGGGGCAAAATAACGGGAAAGGTTTAAAAAGTAAACTTATTATTTTTTTTCTATTTTTGGCCAGTTCACATTCACTCCAGCAGTGTCATGGTACTCCCATACCCTGATAAGTGAGAGAGAGAAGGATCTGCACACAGGTTCTTCCTCTGAACCTTGGGATTTGATGGCAATAGGGATGTGAGCAAAAGTAAGGGATTTTAGGAAGCCTGGAGCATGACCTTGGAACTCAGACAGAGGAGATCAGCTGAAAAACCTTCTGTATTATTACATTTTTATTATTATTTTGTAATAAAGGCCAGTGGCACCCACTATGAACCAGCCCTTCATTTCTCCTTCTTCTCCTCACCCAAATACAATTTAAATTCTGTCAAAAATCCAAGGTGCACCAAAAAAAGAGCTCCAAGTTAACAGAGGCAGAAAGGCACATCCCAGCTCTGGAAATGTCCCATGTGTCCATATGTGCAGAAAGCAGCCGTGTTGTGAAATGTGAGTGTCACGGAGAAGTCGAAAAAGGAAAGGGATTGTTCTGTCCTCGACTTTCAAAAAATTAGCCAGAGGCAAAACCCCAAACCATGTCAATAATACATGACATTAATGGCCAGTTTCTGAGAGGAACCCATTGATTTTGGGTTGTTCCAGCCCTACCTTCCAGGCAAGTGCAGGGTTTTGTGACGCCACCCCGAGTTTAGACATATGCTTCATTTTAGGGAACGGGGAATGTTGCAGTATGTCCAACAAAGGACAAAGTCATCAGCAAGTGGCTCCCAAAAGTGATGGAGCTGGAAATCACCCTGGATCAAAGAGCTTAGGGACAAAGCAAGTATTATCATGGTCATTACAGATCAAGGCACCAAGAGATTAAAGGCTTGACTCTTATACATATATATAAATATAAATGTATACACTATTCTGCCATTATAAAAGGACCTGTAAGTGACACCTCATTGCACACAGTTATTATAAAACAAGAACTAAATGCTCTGCAGAAGGGCCAGTGCTGAGAGATAAGACAAAGGGAGCATTTTTCATTTTTTCCACCATTTCATAAATAAGGTAAAGAGGTAACAAAACATTCCCATGTTACCGAGGAAATTTGTGGCAAAGCTGTTAACGAAGCCCAAGGACCCAAGTTCTCATCAAAGACCCGTATTTTAAAGGATTATTTTTATTATTTTTTGTAGAAGTCATTTAAACAAATTTATATTTTAGCAAAGCCTAGAGCTGTTTCAGCTGGAAGTGGACTTTTTAAATGACCTTTCTGTAGAAAAAAAATATAACGTCCCAAGTCTCAGCTTAAGTGTGGAAAAGAAAACAAATATCCTCAGGAAATAATTACAGCAAATTTGTCACCAAGAAAGCAGTCAGTAGTTTAAATTAGACACACCTCACTTGTAGATCTCTGTTGATTTCACCTGCAAGGGCAAGAGACAAAAAAAAAAAATCACATAGAAATCACTGTTTTCAGCAATATTTGCCAAGAAAAACCCTCTTCAGCTCTGTGTCAACCCAAAAGCAAATCTATGCTGTGTGAACAGAGAGAAAGGTTTTATTTAACAAAAGGCAAGACAGTTAAGAAGTACAGTTAATTAATGTAAGAATTCGACCAAATCAATCCACATGTCCATTTCCAGCCACTAAGCTTTGGGATTCTGCGCCTGAATCATACAGGTTGCCTTCCGCTAACAAAACAGCAAACCTGACTCGACATAAACAGTTTGTAGCACAAATGATATCTATTTAGGGTTTATTTATACAAGGTAAGCTTGGATTAGAAGCAGCAGATGAGAAAAGGGATCAGAAACGACACGGGGGAAGCAAAAAAATAATGAAGATCAATGCCTTTTTTCAGCAAAGAAATTGAAAATGTGCTGCAGGTTAAGCACAAGCATAAGTGCTCCTGGAAAAAAATGGGACTTGTAGGTCAAGTGTGATCCTTAATGACAGAAAAAATGTCACATTTATCTCAAAAGAACTGAAATATTTGGGGGGGTTGATTAAGGGAAAAAATTGATTTCTACTTTTTAATGTTGTTGAGAGAATCATTGAATAATGGAATATCCTGGGTTGCAAAGGACCCACAAGGATCATCGAGTCCAACTCCTGGCACTGGACACCACAACCCAAACCCCCCCCCATTTTGTCTGAGAATGTTGTACCTCAAAAGTTTCAAGAAATCTGAGACTTTCCACCAGGATGGCCAAAATAGTGACAATTTTTATCAAAGAAGCACCAGAGCCAGAAACATCAACTGCTCCAAGGAGAGCCCAGCTTGGATCCAGTAGAGTCACAGGAGATTGGTGCTCTTTCCTGCCCTCATAATCATGTTTTTAGCAGTTTGAGCTCTTGCTAGAAGGTCTTTTGTGTATTGCTGTGCAGTGGGAAGTGTCTTCTAGAACGGCAGTACAGGGGCAACCCTCTGCCATCAGGTTCCACTGAGAAACTTTCACTGTCTGACTTTCAAGATAGTCTTTCAATCTCTTCAAGATTAGAAGACACAAATCCAAAACAAGGTCATCAAACTGTTGATTTCAGACCCACCCAAATGCTTCCCAAACATGGTGGAATGTTTGATTTCTACCCAAGGGATTTGTTAAACTCTTATAAATTCAATGAGCCTTAAATGGATTTTCTAATGTCCTTCATAATACGCATCCAATGAGCCAAAAACCCCCAACAATCTCTCACAGGCTGAGCAGGACAAACTTCATGGTCTGAATATTCCTCTTTCCTCAGAGTATGGAAAGGGATGACATCATTTGATAGGATGGGAGCTCTAGGAGACGAGACTGCAGAAATCTAGAACAGAGTGCTGTACTTACAAATACCTTTCTGAGAACCACAGAATTCCAGAATGGTTTGGCTGGAAGGGACCTCAAGGATCATCTCAAAACTGATGTCTGGGTAATTCCACCTGTACATGTGGAAGAACTTTGCTGTGCTCTGAATTTTTGAAATTCTACTTCGGCTCTTTGGAGAAAAAAGGGAGACTCCATGGTTACACACTGAAAACCGAAAAAAAGGTTATTAAATGGTTAATTCTAGACCTTTTGCCAATAATCACCTGAAAATTCACTTTTCTTTTTTTTTCCTGGCTTGCCACATCCTTGTCTAGACAACCAACACCTGTTCTTAATTAATGCCTAATATCCCCAACATTGTAACACAGACATGACCCCTGATCATCTCCTTCCACCAGCAAATGTTCCAAACAGCTGAGGATGCCCCAGCCCAGTTTTTGTTGCCCACCTGCTGCTGCAGCTACTGAAGCCTGGACTGCTCTGCTGTGCTGAGCTCCTGAGGGCTTTTCGTGTGTTTTCTCTCCTCTGCTGTGTGCAGTGACCTGAACTGGCACAAATCCAGCACTCACACGCTCCTAATGTTGGAAAAAAAATAGGAAAAAACCAATATTCAAGGTGTTTGCTGTGTGTTTTGCCTCCAGGGAAAGGCACAGCTCCTGTGTTCCACTAGTGCACCTGACAGTAATTTGTATCCCAAGGATGGGAGCCCTTGGTCTACAACTACAGACATTAGGGTCTCCCTCCAAGGATCATCTCCAATGAGCAAGTGCAATGTTTACTTTAAACCTGGCCAGACTCCACCAGCAGCCCAACAGTCCATGAGAATCCTCACAGCCAAGATCTGGGTGAATCTGACTGAGGCTGGGAGGCAAAATTCCTCCAGCAGGAAAAGTGAGCAACAGTACATCACCTCCAGTATAATTTGTCTTTTTAGCTCCAATTACAGGGATATGCCAAGAGAAATCCAGCTTTGTTTAGTCATTATAGAGGAGCACTGGGGTCCTCTCTCCAGTGATGCTGATGCATTTCATCACGGAATCATGGAATGGCTTGGGTTGGAAGGAATGTTAAAGATCATTCCCACCCCCTGCCATGGGCAGGGACACCTTTCACTATCCCAGGTTGCTCCAAGCCCCGTCCAGCCTGGCCTTAAACAATTCCAGGAATGGGAATGCTGATGGCTGGGTTGTGTTTCTTTTCTGAATAAAACAACGAAATCTTATTTTGTATGAGTCAAATGCACAGAGGGGAACTGTGGTGACCTTGCTTTAAAAACTGGGCCAAACATAAAACATTAATGCAAGGAAGCCCCAGCTGACATTTTTTATCAAATAAACTGTTTATTCTCAGTCTAAAGCCTGAGGGTCACAACACACAGTCTACTGGATCCATCCAGGACAGATTTTATTGCTTTCTATGATATCCAACTTCCAGAAACCAGTGACTCCAGCACTGCCAACTAGTTTGTGGTTCAACTACGATCCAAACTTCTCCAAATTATCCATCCATTTTCTGACATCAGTCACCTCAGTCTATTCGAACCAGACCGTGCTGAGCATACCCTGGTGATATGGGAAGGTAACGGATATATAATTATCCGGATAAGTGAAAGTTGGCTTGTCAGGTCACATGGACCCATGTAACTGTTGATTTCATACCAAGCAGAGATGTGACCTGTAATTCAATCTAGTGCCTTCAAGCAGAAGAATTTCCCTCAAGGAAAAAAATTCCATTGCTGAATGCAGAGAGCTGGGGTGGAGATTGAAATTAAAAAAAAAAAAAAAGAACTGAAAACTTTAAGTTTGCTCCCATTCCCAAGCAAATTCCTTTCCAGCCTCTCCACCCTTTCTGCAACAAGATGTAAACCTTGATGTGAAGGCTGTTTTCACACACATGAATGTGCATTTGCCAAGTGGATGCACATATATTTTCTCATTTCTTGCTGTGACCAAGGCTGGTTAAGGGGCATTGGCTTTAATCTTGACTGGAAAGGGGGGAAGGGGGTGGGTTGAGAGGGAAGAGCAACAGAAAAGGGAAGAGATGGGAAGGCAAAAAAGAGGAAAGCAGAGGAATCTGTGGGATTTGTTCAAGTTCATCCACCTACTACCAAAGGGCAAACAAGAAGTGACAGGGAGGTAACGCTGAGCAGGCCTCCACCATTCCGCAAACCATCCCCTGTAATTTCAGGGAGCAGGAACTCCAGCTGACAGATTTTTGGAGCCCGCCACGATGCTGTCATGGGATTGGGGAGAGGGAGAGCAGGGGGCTGGCTGGGAGGGGGCAGAGCTCATGGAGAGAAGAGAGAGCAAGGCTGAGGTCAACACTGAGGTGTTGGTTCCGTGTCGTGTTCCATGGCCTCTTGTTGCCGGCAGAGGAAAAGCTGCGGCTCGGTTTGGATGCACCCAGAGAAGGAGCACGTCATAAACTCCGTGCTGAAATGTAGCAGAGCTGGGAAAAGCTTGTCCCCTCCGGGGTGGCTGCTCACTCTGCAGTACCTGACATTTCCCCCCCCTCCCAGCTCTACATGACTCAAGTGCCGGGGGTTGCATTAAGGAGGTGTGAACATCATGAGCCTGGAAAGCAGCCAAAGCTTGGGAAGGTCAGGAGAGGAATTTTTCCACCAAGTTCAACTGGACTCTCAATCATTTCCAGGTTCACCCCTGTGACTTTCTCAATATGTGCCCAAAGAAATGAGGTGATGTGCCACGTAATGAGTGAGACCACACAGGGGTGACTCATTTGGGATTTCTCTCTCATGGAAAAGTTGCTGACGACATCCGGGAACATTCCTGTTTGGGGTGCCTGAAAAATAGGTGTTCCAGCAGGGGGGTTTTATTGACTCAAAGGAAGTGGCCAAGGCAATCTCACAGAATAAAAACATGGAGACAACACACAAAATTAGGGTTGGAAAGATAAGATGATGATTAGCAAATCCTGAGATGAGTTTGTTGCCTTGGGGACATTTTCAACCAGCAAGGCCAGATTGTTCAAACCTCAGCTGCTGCTCCTTCGCTCAGAAATACAGGGCCAGAGGAATTTTCTAATACCACAAAAGGTGCTGGGAGGGTGAAAACGTTGAAGTCAGTGATGGAATTCGATGCTGTGATTGAGAAGGAGTTGCTCCATTACCTTGGTAGGTCCTCGTGTGGTTTAGCTGCCTTTTGCAGATCTCACCCAACGTGCTGAAATGCATCTTCAGCTTTGCCATCAACTCTCAAACAAATGACCCTGGAGAGGTGTTTAGAGACCCCATAGTTAGCAAAGTGTTTTTGAAAAAAGCACTAAAGAATGATGAAGAGCTGGGGAAATTTTATGTTACAAATATTTTTACAGCTTTAGCCCTATTTTTAGTTAACAAATCATCTTACGGACCAATTATAATTTCCTTCACACATCTTAAGTACACACAAGAATTTGCCAAACACACTGGTGCTAACCCCAAACATTCAAAAAACATGAGTCAGCCTCTCTCTGCCTCCCCCCTCCACCACCCCAGGATTATTATCGACTTAAACTTCATCAGACTTTTACAAAAAATAAATGTAGGCTCTTTATTTGCCTTCTCAAACTCGAAATGTTTCCATCTTGCCTTTTTAAAGATTTCTTTATCGCTTCTGAGGGTTACTACTTAATTTTCTTTTTAAAAGAAGCCTGAGATTTCCTCCTAATTACTTGCCTTCCCAGAGTGAGGGATTCCTGAAAAACCCTTCAGGTAAAGACTGGGACATACAATCCCTGGATTTCCCCACTCTGGTTGTACCCATGTGGTCTTACCTTTTATTTGTCTTTTTTATGTGGAATATGCAAGTGAAAAAAATACTGTGGCGGCTGTTTCATCTTCCAAGTGGAACTGAGGGCATGATCAGGCCCTCTTAAGGGTATGTTGCAACAACTTTACACCTTTCAGCTTTTTTAAAGGAAGAATCAATTCCCTTTCTCCAAGCTCATCCTGATGATTAAAGGCCATTATTCACTTGCCCAAACAAAGGTGTCCAATGTATTTATGGTGCTCCAGGGTGTTCCAATGGTTCTCCAGCACTTGGAGGACCATGAGCCTTTTACAAGACCAGCCTGCTACCCACCAGGCTCATGTGGATGTTTGAGGCTCCCAAGAGTAGCACCAGACATCTATTTTTAGGGAACTATGTGGCCTTTTTCCAGTGCAGTGAGACCCATGTAAATCCACACTTTGCATTGAAGTGGAATTGTGGTCAAGCTGGAGTTCATCCACAACAGGACAACTTACTCCCCCAGGAAGGAAATGTTGGAGGTGAAGGAGCAGGACTTGTACTAGAAAGATGAACCCATGGGTAAGACCAACCTGGCTGAACAGAGAGATTTGGCTGGAAAGCAGGGAAAAAAAATAAAAGGAGAGTTTATGACCTTTGGAAGAAGGGGAAGGAAACTCAGGAGGACTGCAAGGATGTTGTGAGGTTATTCAGGGAAAAAAATGAGAAGGGATAAAGCCCAATTAGAACTTAAGCTGCTGTAAATACACTGCTGTACAATACAATAAAAATTTACTCTAATTTTTAAAAAAGTATTCTATAAATACATCAGCAACAAAAGGAGGGCTCAGGAGAATCACCAACCTTTATTGGATAAAGTGACAAAGGCTGAGGGAAAATCTGAGGTTCTTGGTGCTTTCTTTGCCTCGGTCTTTAACAGCAAGGCCAGTTGTTCTCTGGGTAGAGATGAGAAAACCAGCTGGTTTAAAGCACCAATTCAACTCATGTTTTCTCTTAAAGCAAATAAAAGCATATTATTTTAGTGGTAGATAAGTGGCTTATCTAATACAAATTACCTGAGTTAGTAGTAACACCGTCCTGACATTTTATAGGAGTGATTCCACTGCATTCAAACTCCTGGTCATGGGCCCAAGATGAGGTTCCATCAACAATCCTCCTAAAATTTTCTTTATACTTTGTTAGTGAACAAAGTGTAGAAAGGATTTTAAAACACTAATAAAGTTTTATTTCTGTGTAAAGCTACCTTTAATTTTGAACATCAGCATTTAGTTTTTAATCACATTTGGCTCATCTTTTTATACGAAATATATAAAAATTACTTCTCTGTGAGTTTCCATTTTGCTGGTGGGACAACAATGGAACAAAGCTCAAGAAATCCTTGTTCCCTCTGCTTTCAGCTATCCCAGAGGACCACAATAAATGCCTGTACCAGAGGAAAAGCCACGGACTCCTCATCCAGCGCCCAGGGATGTGAAGCAAAACCCCACCAGGATCCCAACTCCCTTTATGAGTGTGCACCAAACCCCTTTGCAAAGCAGGAGAAGACAACTGGATGAGTGATTCGGGAAAACCAGGACCATGCACAGCTGGACAAGGTCCAGAGGCACTGCAGGAAGAGAAGAGCTTGGGAGGAAAAGGGAATGGGAGTGGTTCCACTCCTCAGGTTTGTTCCTGTCCTGCTGATTGTCTTTACAAGGGCCATGGAGAGACTTGACTCTCATTTGAAACTTATAACTTAAATATATGTTTAACTGCCAGTACAGATAGACATAGACAGATAGATAGACACAGGCTGTGTGTGGCTTTCCACGTGCTTGAAGCTTTTAAGAGTATTTTGGTGCTCTTTGCAGTTCAGGACTTTATTTCTGCCCGAACAGGGCCACAGAAATGCTCAGCACATACAACATCATCTGCAAAAAGCTTCTTTTTTGGACTGGTGCACTGTGGCAGACACTGAAGTAAATCCCTCCTGGCCTGTGTGGTTTTGTGAGAATCCAGGAAAATGAAGGAAAAAAAAAATAAAGGGAAAAAGCAAAATTCCCCAGATCAGCTTTCTAAGCAGTGACTTTCCCTATGCTTTCCTAGAAACCCTGCTCTGCTTTTCCCATCTCCTGCCAAGCTCTATAGAATTGGATGAGCATAATTCTTCTTTTTCTCCTTCTCCACGAGCTGGTGCCAGTGCAAGGAAGTTTATTTTTGTAACTTAACCCTCTCTTGCAAAGTGCATTTCAAGCACCTGGCTTTCCATTTGGAATTAAACAGGAACTGCCCCTACTTTGCTGCAAATTTAGCTGCTCTTTCTTTCACTTGCAGGGTTTCAAGTCAGCTGCAGCGGCTTGGGGTTAAGAGAGTCTCTGGTGAGGAAAACTTAGGAGGGGAGAGAGCAGCTGGAAGTAAAATTGACTTTAAAAATCCCTGCCATACTCAGAGACAGCGCTGTCTGTCAGTCTTCAAATCTTACCTGTCTCTATGCAAAGGACATTTTTGGGGGTGGGTTGGTTTGGTTGATTCGCTTTTATTTCATTTTTTTCTTTCCATTTAAACAGGTTTATAGAGGCCTTTAATGAAATTAAACCTGGGGGCCAGGGAGTGAATGGGTGTCTGGAGGCTGCTTTCACCGTCAAGGCAGAATTGAGTGACTAGCCCAGACTTCAATAATTTGCAGACATCTGATATTAAAATGAGAGAAATCCCACCCCACTCCCCATCTCCTGACTGGGAACTGTGCCCTGCAGACACTGTTAATGGCTAACGTGGCTCCATGCACCCTGACCTTCCAGGAATGCTTTTTTGGGGTTGTTGGGTCTTTTTTTCTTTTTTCCTGGGATATTTATTGATTTTTCTGGAGCTAAACAAAAGCCCAGGAAAGGCAAAAAAAATTTATAATAATATCAATTTTAAAAAAATCTAGATGAGATGAAAACCAGCTTGAGAGAAATCCTTAGGGCTGTTCGCAAAGGCATCCTGAAAACGTGGCAGCTTTCAAGGTCTGGTGGAAGCAGGTCAGGATGTCAAGAGGAGTTCAAGAAGTCAGAAAAATCCCTGAGCAGGAGTCAGTAAAGGCACCCATCACATCGAGCCTGGCAAACAGTTCTGAAGAGCAAGAGCAGGGACCAGAATTCCCAGGCTTCAAAGGGGAAAACAGGTTTATATCAGAATCTGGAGTGTCCAAGGACTAAAAATAAACTAATCTGGAGGTTTATGCCGTTATTATTACTGAAGGCATTATTGCTTTAATTTTGGACCAGGGATTCTAAGCAAACCAGATCTCTCAAATCAGAGGCAAAACCTCCAAAATTAAGTATTTAACTCACTTTGCATCATCCCTCTGCCGTTTCATTTCCAATCATCAGAATGATCCTTCAACAAGGATTCATTTGTGACAGATCCTCTTAAGTATTTTGATTTGCCCCCTAAATATGCATATCTGGCTTCAGCTACTGCAGAAAAATAAAGAAAGAAAAGACCAATTTCTGGAAGATATCACATTTTAGACAGCTAATATTGACTGAAATGAACACTACACCCACTCTTTCCTTCATACCACCCCCAGTTTCCACCTGCAGAAGGAGGATGTTACCACTGCACACCTCACATGAGGTACTAAGACATAAACCAGTTGTTCTGCACAACTTTGGGTCATTCTGAAATTGGGGTTTTCAATGGTGGAAAAGCTCTGCTGGCCAGAGCAGCAATTCTGCCAGCCCTGATCATCATTTGTCACAGGGCTGGGGATGAAAAGAGAAATGTCATCCTGCTGGATTCATGGAGGGCTGTCCTTTATGACAGACATTGAAAAATCATTTCCTTTGTCCTTTTCCTTTGTCCTTTTCCATTGTCCTTTCCCAGGTTTCAGGTGAGAGCTCATCTCACCCAGCCTCTCACTAGCAGAGGGTTTCCCTCATCCCTGACCCTGCTTTGACCAAGAGGTTGGACACTGCGACCTGAAGTCCCCTCTGGCCTGAATTTCCCTGTGTCACACTATGGATTCCAGGGGGAAGGTTGTCTTGGAAGTGGGGAGGAAAGGGAGGCCATGAGCACGGGAGACTGAAGCTCAGCCTGGCAAACCAGGCAGGCTCCCAGCAGTAATCCAGCAAAGCTCAGCTTGGAGAGACAGAACCGAGAGGGAACAGCCATAAAGTCATTAAGGTTGGAAACTAGATCATCAATTCCGAGCGTTAACCCAAGTCCACCAATAAACCACACCTTGTCTTGGTTTTTTGAACACTTCCAGAGATGGTGATCCCACCACTTCCCTGGGCAGCCTCTTTCAACCCTTGATCACCCTTCCAGTGGATAAACTTTTCCTGATACCCAATCTAAGAGACAAACTCCATCCCCGATCCTGCAAGGAATAGCTATTCATGGATGAGTCACTCAACCGGGTCTTGCTGCTGTGGCTGTTTGATCCCATTGCTGCTTCAGAACCTTTGTCCTGCCTCAAAACTTTCCAAATGTGTCTGCACCACCATTCCTGACCTTTGGCTGCTGTTCCAAATATTTCTCCGACTCTATCACTTCATATCTGAGCTGCAAACCTCAACCACAGCGTGGTCTCCTGCTTAAAATCCATCAAAAGAACATATGGCAGAGCTGCTTTTTATATTTGGCCACCAGCAATAACCTCAGCATTTTACCACATGCTAAGATGAGACAATATTCATTTTTAGAATCCATCTAGAAATCTGTCCTTATTTAGAGAAATATTTCACCATTGGCTTGTTGGCTTTTTTCTTGGTCAGTTCATGAGTGGTCAGGTCACTTGGTGCCATCAGGCTCATGGGGCAAATGATGAAAGCTGTGAAAATTAATTAGAACATTATTAATCAGAGGTACAAGATCTCTTTACAACACCGAAGGTGCTGTGAAAAGTGCTGGAAAGTTTTAATTATTCACTGACCCTTAAAAACACTTGTCACTAGGGAAGATTAGAACTGTCCTCTTTTTATATCTGGTCGTTTGTTAAGATTTAGGGGGTGGGGGGGAAAGGACGAGGAGAGGAAGGAGTGAAAAACCTCTGTGACACTTTTGCTGTAAATAGCCCAGCAGAAGAAAAGGACAAGGTCAAAATTTTTAATATATTTCCATTTTTAAAAGATCCAAAATGCAAGGCAGCTTCTCTTCAGAAGCCAACTAAGTTCTCCATGGCATCAGGGAACTCACAGCAAAGATGGTCCCGTGGTCTAGTTTACCAACATAAACAGGAAAACCTGGAAAACCAGGGCAGCTGCTTCTGGGAGAGAAGATGGGTCTTTGTACGCTGAGAAGGAAAGGCAGATTTCCCACCCCAGGCACAACTGAGCTTGTTTTGAGGTAGAACAGATTGACAGACAGACTGTTCACAAAGGGATCACAGCAGCATAACCTTCTGCCAGAAATCCATGAGGCCAGCATGTTCCCAGGACTGCTGAGCAAAGCCCTACAAAATAAGGAAAAACGACCACAAAAATGCCTGTGTTTTAAATTCCAGAGGAGCTGGCACTGCCTGGCAGTCTGCTGGTAGGAAAGGGAGCAGCCAAACCCAGGCAGGAGCAGCGAGGCATCTTTGCATCCTCCGCAAGGGGTGAATTTGCTGAGCAATTCCTGGTGTCCAAGCCAATCCTGCCAAAACCGTTTGCAGAAGTGCCCTTCTTTTCACCTGGGCCCTTCAAAGAACAGAATCCACTGCTGGGTGACAGGGGCACCCCACCCAAGCAGCTCATCAACAGGGGCCGATGAATTTCTGCTCAATCTCAGTGCCTCGAAAGTCAAGGTGGGGGCAACAATTCAAGGAAATCATAACCCAGGAGGACAGAGAGTGATGAAAAGCACCCAATAGGTTATTGACCACAGGGTGTTTTCTTAGATCTAATCTCTTCCCTTCACTTTAAATAAGAAGAATCTGGAGGGAAAATGGGCCACTTTTCTTGTGCATTTAATTCTGAAGCTGACACCGAGGGCACCGAGGAGGGCAATTCCATACAGCATTGGGGGTTGCTGTGTGTCTTTTTAGTCAGGATGTTTGCACATGCAGAACAAATGGTCATATTCCATTTGTTGCATTTTCCACTTCCAGCTGCAGCACATAAGGTAGACATAGGCATCATAATCTCAGGAGGGCGATATCTTGCTCCTCAGACTCTGGATTTAGAGCTGACTCCCAAAAGGAGCATCAAAGCCCTTGATTAGGGGTCTGTTCACACTGTGTCTGGTCTTTCTCCAACCCATTTTAACTTACCACACCATTTCCTGACTAGGTAGTGAAGGAATCCTCTGATGCTTCCTGCTTCCACATTCCAAACTCTGTAGTTGGTGCCTACAGTGGGTTGGCCAAATTCAGAGGAACTCTCCTTGTCCATGAGCCACCAAGGAGAGATGACAACGCTGAATTTAGGTTTCTGTTTCCATCAGCACTGAAAGACATGAAGAAACAGCAGATCTTTGATGAACACCTTGGACATTTAACATTGGTCCATGGATTTCCATGAGAGCTGAGAAAGGAATTGCAGTTTTCAACATGGGGAAGGGTTGCACGCCCTGTTACTCAATTTGGGAAATGGGCATTTTAGTCATGAATCATATTTTTGCTTCTCTCTGCTTCCTGTCTTTTAACCTCCAGAGCATCAACCTTTTTCCTCACCACTTGCCCCTGGAAAGAACCGAAACCCCGTTAGTCCCAGATAACATATTTGGGATTGTTTGGTACCACATTGCTGTGTTTCCAATTAGGTTTCCTTGCTTTTATCTTCTTTGTGTAATCTGTTCAGTCCCTCCCACTAATTAGAACCTTATTTGCCTTCCCCCCCGCCCCCCTTTCAACAGTGTTTATCCTTCACATTGTTTCCTGCATCTCTGCTTAGCAAGGCTGACTCCTGTTATCTTTGTTTTTTAAATATATGTTTAGGTTTTATTGGCACAGAGGCTTGTTCGAGCGATCCAACTATTCATTACAGACCTCATGATTTTCCACAGTAAATTTTCTAGACAATCAACACAGATCAACATTATTTTGTGTCTCACTCCACATTCTTTCAGAGAGTTATGTTTTATGAACGGCCCAATACTTCAGATTATTACCTTTCATGCACAACATACCCTCGGAATCAGTGGATATCTGATGATATTCTGATGGCTAGACATCCAGATGTTTTATTTTATTTATCCTACTTGGCTTGTTTTCTAGGACCAAATCCAAACCAGCCTCTAATCTCAGGGGTTGCTCAACAAATTCTGTGAGGGGCTGTGAAAAGTCATTAAGGAGGGGGAAAAAATCTTTACACAACAAATAATTCTGTAAACTCCGGCATTGTCCTTATGTGCTTAAAATGTATGTTGATCAATAACAACCTCGTAAAAAGATTAATGAGGAATTTTAACATGTACTTTTGGGAGGGAATGAAAACTCTCAGAATAAGCTGGTTTCTTGCTAACACAAGTCGGGAATAAACTTTCCAAGGGCAGCTTCCCATAATAGTTATTAGGAAGGCTTTGTGCTTTTTTTCCTGTCGAAGAGGGAACTTGCCTCTGCTTGGGAGTCAGAAGAGGTTCTGGATCTGTAGTTGGAGCCAGGACAGGGACATGCTTAGAGGTGAACAAAGAGGTAGGTCAAGCCCAAGGGGTTCAAAATTAAGCAGACTAAATGAGTCTCTGAGTTCACAATTTCACTTCACTGTTGATGGGCAAGAGGTGCATTCCCATAATAAAATGGTTTTTGGGAAGAAGCCCTTCCCAGTCCACAGTGTTTTCACACACAGAATCACACACAGAATATTATGAGTTGGAAGGGACCCACAAGGATCATCTAGTCCAACTCACCATCTAACCCTGTAGTTCCTGCCTGGTTTTGGTATCAGAGACAAATGAGGGGCTTGGAATGAAGCACTTGCAGTGAAGTGGAGGGTTCCCACATCCAGAACCATCAAGTCTAATTCCACCACACAAATCACCCTGCTAATGATGGACATCCGCAAAAGATGCTGGCGTGGTTGTCCTGAGAGAAGCACCATCTCTTGGCAGGGTTATTGGGGCGCCATGGGCTGGGAACCTCCCCAGACAGGGACTCTCCTCCTCCTGCCCAAAACAGTGTCAGAAGAGACTGTTTGCGCCCAGGTCTGGGCTAAGAGAAACATCTGGGGGGCTGCTGCTTTACCAGTTGTCCAGCCCCAAGTAAGAGGGGCGTTAAAATGGGTCTTATCACTCCTGGTGCCACCTCTGTCCATCATCACTGTGACAGGAAAGCTCCTCTGAACAGGTCTCACACTCCAGGTTAGATCAAAGAAAGAGCAAAAGAGGTTTTTCCCACTCTAATTTCACTCAAGCTTTGGGTTAAACTTCAGCTTCCATGAGATCCAGAGGCTAATGAAGCAGGTGTTGGAATAGGGATCGAATCATCATCCCTGGACGTGGCACTTGGGGACATGTTATAGTGGCGACACGGTGGTGCCAGATTAATGGTTGGACTGGATGACTTTGGAAGGCTTTTCTAGTCTAAAGGATTCTATGATTCTAATTTTCTTCTCCTCCAATAATTGATATTTCAGTGTCACAGGTGGATCTCTGGTCACTTCCCTGTGTTCTCCCTCCAGCATTCCTGATGGTCCTCAGCTGGAGCCCCAAATCATGAATCTAAGCTGAACTAACCCCCTGACAGAACACACAACCCCAGTCTTGTCAAGTTGCTCTGAAATTCCTCTCATCAGGTTTTGCAGCCTTGATTCCTCGCAGTTGGGCTCTCCAGTATCAGCAGCACTCATGGGAAAGACAGGAACGAGACAAAAGAGCCCAAAAATAAACTGATTTTCTTTTCAGCATCAAGAAACGCAAAAACCTTTTCTTTTAAAAAAAATGTAAGCCTGCTGCCCCCCCTCCCCCCCAATTTCATGTCAATCTGTTTGCTTTCAAACCAACTTCAAAACTCACGTGCTGAAATTCACAATACACACACACCAAAAAAAAAAGGTAGGAAATTTGAGGATTTTCCCACCCCACCCCACTTTCAACAGTTTCCAAGCCTTTTTACTACGATGGCTCTTTATTTTTACAGCTGCTGCATACCTAGTTCTTTTCGCTGGAAGACGCACACGCAGCTCCAGCGATTCTAATCTTTTCATTCCAGGAAAGGAACCAGCTGTAAATCCACTGAAGCAAGATCAGGATACAGCACCAGGGCTGTTGTCCTGCCCTCCTGCTGGTTAAGACTTCCCCTGAACTGCTCTCACACTCGGGGCTGTCATGGCTCCAGGAGCCCGTGTTCCAAGAATCCCTTCCCATCTCCAACTCCAGCCCTCAGCAAAGCCCTTAAAGACACTGGAATTATGATTTTCCTGATCTGCTGAGACACCCCTGCCAAGCAAGTGTTGAGTCAGATTTGGATGAGCTTGGGGGTGCCTGGTTTCTTCCATCCTGAAAGAACCCGAGGGTGGTGCTTGCTTTGCATCCACTCCCAGTTCCAAAGAAATTACAGGGATAAACTTAGTCTGTGCACCCTCCCTGTCCCTGGGTGACGGAAATGAACTTGTGTGATGATGTGCAGCCCTCCATAGCACAGCTCCTTCCATCTCTTTCCATCAGGGTTGCCACTATCCCTGCTGATACAGCAGTTTCCTGATACATGGGAGGCCCGTAACAAAAATTTTGTCATTATTTGGGAAAAAAATCATATCAATGTTTGCAAAGAATGAGAATTTCCCTGAACCCCTGGAAAACTGTTCAGGGAGTCACCTCGTAGTGAGGAGAACGTCACCTCCAGAGCAAGTCTTTCCCAAATTTTCACAGTAACCTGGTGTTGCTTGTATACAAACACTCACAATGAGTGCTTAGCAACCCCTCCTGCCAGCCCAGGCAGGGGCAGAGGGAACAAAAATGTGTGTTGAGCTCTCCAGCAACTCCTGGCATGAAAATACAGCATCGAGGAACAGTAAAACCTGCGTTGTGCTGGTGGGGATGAGGCGGGGCAGGACCTCCCAACTCTGTTTCCACACCACTTCAGAAGCCTGACTTTGTCTTCTTGGACTTGGAAAGTCTCCCTGGGACTCCAGCCAACCTTGTGTCCTCAGGAATATGTGGCACAAGTGAAATGGATATAAAGATATAAATATATAAATACATATATATGTGTGTGTGTGTGTGTGTGTGAGGGGATGCAGGAGGACGAGGCAACCCAAAGCTCACAAGGCCTGAAGGACTTTTCCAGTCATGTCATTGCTTATCCCAGGTCAAGGGTGGTCCAGCAAGAGGGAATGTGGCCACTTGTCATGGGAAGAGATTATTACTCTCAGGGCCAGGGAATGAAGGAGCCCTGTGACCTGTTGGGTGTCCTCCAGTACTGCTCATGTAGGACAGGACCTCGCTGAAGTCTCAAAATTTCCACTTTGGGACAACCATTGTGGTTGTTTAGTGGCAGTTTTGGAGGTGGGGGTGACTATATTGACCCAGGAAAAATATTCCAGGGAGGCCTGAGCGAACATGGAGATGAGCCAGTGAATCCATGGGATAAAACCGTAGCCTATACAAAGATTTTTAAATATATAGATCCAGCAAATTTTATACGGAAAGTATTTAAAGGTCCTATTCAAAGACATAAACTCCAGTCTAACAGCTACTGCCCATTTGTGGGTAGCAGAGATGCTCCTAATCCGCCACATTTAAAAGAAATAATGTCTTTTTCCAACCCCTGTGTGCAATGTCACATCATTTCGAGCTTGGGGACAACAGTGAATTCCTGAATGTTTCACCCTCACACTGTATTTCACCATAAAAAATAGTGGGTTTTTTGTTTTTTGAGAGACCAGGCAGAAAATCTGCCTCACTGGGGGACAGTTCAGGAGATGGTCATGTGTGTCTCTAGGACAATATTCACTTGCCACCAGCATAGCTGAGAGCAGGATGCAGGTCTGTTCTTTCCTAGAGTCTCCTGAATGTATTAAACCATCTCAAAATCCAGAGCTTGGAATGTGAAACTCTCCTGAGTGGGTGTTAATGATTCCTAGTCAAAACTCAAAGACAAGGCACCGTGCAGCTTCTTAACAAGCATTTAATAAGCATTGAAAACCTCGTAAATCATGTCTGGAAAAAAAAACCCTTCAAATATTTGTGACTTGGACTAGATTTTAAATTGCTGCTGTTGGGTATCTCCTCCTACAGACATCCTGCTTTCTACTGCTGTGAAACACATCCCACTGGTGTTCTTTCCCATGTGCCTTCTCCCAAGGTGAGAGTGTGGTTGCAGGACACACTGGAGAGGAATGACAGGATCTCAGATATCTACCTATAGCCTCTATAGTGCCCTTTTTGAAGGTTAGTTTAGCTGAAAACATTGAAATTTATTCCAATCCTAGCAGCATTTCAGCCTTGGAATTTAATATCTGCCTTAACTTCATGCAGATAATGTGACATCAATCTGTAAAACAGGCAACCTGGACCACACAACACATTTCCTGCTCCTGCATCCACCAGGTCTGCCCATAATTTGTCTTTCCTGCTCGTGCCTGTGCTGTGTGTACAAATGTCAGGGCTGAAAGGGACACCAGCTGCTCTACAACTTCCAGAGGCAATTCCTAAGCACAGCTCATAAATACCCTTCCTTAAATTTGGCTGTGTCGGAGCCTTTCTAGCCCTGCTCTCCATGTCTGCAAGGATTAAAGCTCCCCCAAAGCCCTGCCTCTCCCTCTGGCTTTGATCCTTTTGTCTGGACTAAAGAAATCCAAGCTGATACACAAGGCATGTGGGATACATCAGCCTGGGAGAAAGTTCCTCCGTGTATTAGCCCTCTTCTGGAGGAGTGAGATTTTTGTGGTATGATGCACAGGGCCAAACCTGCCAGCATTCCCTGGAAAGCAAGAATAAGGAGGGGGGGG
>WEKX01017633.1:249880-283116 GCA_013390025.1 Pitta sordida | reverse complement strand
CTGAGCTCATGATTTGGGGCCTGACCATGTCGTTGGACATGTATATCTTAATTATTAAGCAAAACATCCACCCAGCTCATTTCCCAGTTGCCACCCTGGTAAAGGGGCCCTGCAAAATGTGGATTGGAGTCGGGGAATATTGATCCATTTGGAGGGGAAGGGCCGGGTTTGTCCGTGCCACTGAGGAGGAACAGCTGGAGGGAATGGAGGCAGGGGGGTGCATTCCCAAGCAGAGCAACAGCTGGATGCTCCATGAATCCAGCCCAGTCACAGCTGGCAGAGGCACTTCCCCAATGCTTCCACATGCTGTGGCTGTGCCATCATATCCTCAGCCATTCCAAGGGCTGTTTGTCACTGTGACCGTCCCCAGGGGCAGTGGCACAGCCCAGGCCTGGCCTCTGGCCCTCTGCAGCATAAGGAGCCGGGATGGGGACAGCCCATAGAGCATCTGCATCCCGCAGGGATGAGTGAGAGCATTCCCAAAGACAGTAGCCACTTGCTGTCAGGGGCTGCAGGACCATTCCCGGGAGCAGCAGATGACTCCTGTGTCGTGCCATGTGACATTACTCATGGAATTGGGTTCCCTCCCAAGTAGAATAACCTCCTGTTCCGAGGCACAGCCCGGCTGGTGTTTAACCACACAAAGGATCCCTATCAGCTCCCCCTCCTGCCAAGGCTCTGACAAATCCCTCTGCTCTCCTCAGTCGTGTCACCACGGGCTCTTCAACCTCCCTTCATGACACCACCCCAGAAACCCTTCTCCCCCCAGTCAACCGCTGGTGGTCAGAGCCACTCCATACAAACCAGCTCCCTCGGGATGTGTGGGTGACTCCTCCGTGGAAGAATCCCCATCCTACCGCTGTGCCACAGAGGAAAGGGTCAGGCTTCCAATCCGTGGATCAAGAACCTCCTGTACTCAATACAAAGCCACAGGGCTGTTCGACCACCTAAAGATTTCCTTGATTAAAAGTAGAAATCAAATTCTCAAAATAGACACGATTCTATTTTGGGCTGAGCCCAGGGTTTGATTTTGTCCTGGTCAAACTGTCTCCTTCCCTCCCACTGGAAATCACTTGGCTGGAAGCCTTTGGCACCCAGTGGAATGGGCTTATTATAAAAGTGCTAAACAGCAGAGCAAAAATTCCTGAAATCTGAAATAATGGGACAGGAGTCAGTGAAACTGCTGGAATTTTCGTGCTCTTGCCCAAGATTTGTCACCAGGAATTGTGGAGTGCTGAGGTCCTGAAGCACTTTGTGCCTTCTGCTACACCATGCAAGATGCTGAGGGCAATAAGGAAAAGGCTTTATAAGTCATGGATAATACTACAAAACAGGGATGACAGACATTTTTTTTTCCTGGGGAAACTCAGGCAAGACAGTTGACTGTTCAGAAGGAAATGGAAACAGTTTGAGAAGCTTAAAGTTTCTCCAGTGCACTAAATCTTTAATCTTCACTATAAACCAAATGATAAATGGATGAACAGGAATGTTATTAATACTTATTTCTAATTTAGCCATTGGAAAAGCCCCTGGGAAAACCTGGGACAAAGAAAACATGTTCTCAACCCCTGATTTTACAAGACAGTAGGTTGAGGGGTACAAAGGGCTCCAAGATGAATGAATTGCAAGCAGATCGTCTGCCCCTGGAACAGGCTGCCCACAGAGGTTGTGGATTCTCCATCCCTGGAATTGTCCAAGGCCAGGCTGGAGCAACCTGGGATAGTTGAAGATGTCCCCTGCCCATGGCAGGGGGTTGGATTTAGATGACCTTGAAGGTCCCTCCCAAACCAAACCATTCTATGATTTTATGATTTAATCCTGTGGTTGCCCTGAAAACTGACCTGAGCTGATTTGGGGTAAGTGTAGGGCACATCTTGGTGATGACACAGGATTCACACCACGCTGGGTCATGAACCAAAATTGGCTTTGAAGTGCCATTTTCCACCTCTAACCCAGCCAACACATCACTGGGGTGGAAAGTCAGTGGAAGAGTCAAGGAACTAATCAAGAGCTGCTGGACACCTTCTCAGCATGAGGTCCGGGCAAGGAGCTCCCCATTCCATCCTCTCAATGCCAGTGATTGTCACACTTGTACCAGCTCAGCCCCCGCTCCTGGGTCACCTGAGCAATTTGGAGCACTCTTTCCAAAAGCAGATGTTGGTCCCTCTAGTTAATGATCAAAGTTGTGGAAAGAAAGATTGTCCCATGTCTGGGCTGATCCGTAAGTGGGGATGGGAGAAGGGGAAAGTTACTTGAGAGGCTGGAGCATGTCCAGTGAAGGGAATGGAGCTGGGGAAGGGACTGGAGCACCAGGAGCAGCTGAGGGAGCTGGGGGGTCTCAGTCTGGAGAAAAGGAGGCTCAGGGGGCACCTGGAATTCTCTCCAACTCCCTGACATGAGGGGGGAGCCGGGGAGGTTGGACTCCGCTCCCAGGGAACAAGGGACCGGCTGAGAGGGAACAGCTTCAAGCTGTGCCAGGGATGGCTTAGACTGGATATTAGGGAAAATGTTTTCCCTGAAAGGGTGATCAGGCATTGGAACAGGCTGCCCAGGGCAGTGGTTGAGTCAACATCCCTGGAGGGATTTAAAATCTGTGTAGATGCAGCACTCAGGGCCATGGGTTAATTGTGGATTTGGCAGTGCTGGGTTAACGGTTGGACTTGATGATCTTAGAGCTCATTTCTAATTTAAATGCCTCTGATTCTCTTTGCCTTCCTTTATTTGGTTTGCTTTGGTTTTCCTAGAGGTTCAGAAATGGAGGCGGCTTTATCCACAAATCCACACTTAATCAGGGTCAGAGCATCGTGTCTCTCCCCACTTCCCAACAACTGCATCTCCTCTTGCAAAGACCATTAATTAACCCCCGTAACAAAGCAAGGTTTGGCTTCCCTGCTGAATCCCTGGACACCCAGTGCCAGCTGTTAAGGATGACACAGCCCCTGAGTGTCCTGGGAAATGGGCTGAGACCACAAATTCATTTCACATCACTCACCACAGCACACAAGAGCCTTCCACCACGGCAGCCAAAACAGACTAATCTCAAACCAGCCCTCTAGAAGAAATAGGAGAGGGGCATTTTACACCTAATTTTCCATCAAATACGTGGATCCAATCTCTTAGGTGGCACAGATTTGTTGGCAATATTGGGACCCTTTGTCAGGAGCTCTACAGATGGAATAACAAATGCTGGCCTTTATTTTCTAGCCAGGTGTAATCCAGACAAATAACAGGACGTGTTTAGCTGGGGAGCTCCATGCATTGCCGGCACAGCCATCTCTCCAAGGGAAATGCAGCAGGAATTGTCCTGCTGGTCAAATCCAACCCTCAAATCTCCCAGTTGAGTCCACAGCTCCCTGACACTGTGTGATCAAGATAACCCGAATATAACAGGAGCAAAAGAGAAAACCCCAAAGCAAGCCTAAGACTAGACTTAGAGCTGGTTCTGGAGAGTCATTTCTTAAATCCCCCGTTTTATGGGAAGCGTGGGATCAATCAGGATTAAAGCAAAGGTTACGCCTCCCCATTATCCACAATAATTCTGCTGAGCCTGTGGGGAGCTGCATGTGAAGAGATCAGAGAATGGTGGAAACAACTTCATTAGAGAGCTTTGCACTCTGTGGGGTGAGGTACCTGGGAATTGCAGCAGTAACAAGGAGACATGGAGTTTGGAGCCAGCCTGGACAATGTAGGAGAAGAGGCCCTTGATGGAAGTTGTGTCTGATGAGCCGTTTCTGCTCCTATTCATTTTAACTTTCTTTCTCATTTCCATCCTGGATCTTTCCATACCCTTTCTCTTTAAATACAAACATTCAATAAAACAAATACAACAGTAGATGATCTTTATGGTCCCTCCCAACCCAAACCCTCCTATGATTCTGTGATTCTATTCCTAAAATCATACCAATGCATATCCACCATCAGCAGGATGTGCTGTGTAAAGTCATCCCTTCCCAAAGTCTCCTGGTGCTGGTAACACCATAACACACTCTCTGTACCCTCTGATACCCTTTACACTCATCTATCCTGCAGTTTTAGGAGGACCAATTCCAGATTCACAAATGTCCCTTTAAAATACATGGGCCATGTTAAAAAAACAAAAGAAAACAAAACAAACAAACATAAAAACTCAACCTGAAGCGCTTGCTGTTAAGACAGAAAACGGTGTGTTCTCTTTTCTTCTTTTTCAGGACTCACTGTGGTCCATCCCAGCTGAAATTATTTGTGCTTCCAGTTGTCCCTAGGAAATTCTCAAGGAGAAAATCAGTCAATAAGCCACATCAGGTCTTACACCAAACCCAGGACTTGGACAGATGAAAGATATGGAGGGAAATTCTACTCTCTGTAGATAAGTAGGAACTTTTCAGTTATTAGCATCCCAAATAACCCTGACAGGATTTGACTCGTGCCCTTACCAAGAGGATCCAAGCAGACAGGGAACAGCCGAATAAATTAAGAAAAACAACAGATCTTTTATTTTCCTGCAGTTCAGCACTGAATCCGCCACAGCAGGGGAGGATGGAGGAGATTCCTTGGCTGTTGCTGTGCTCTGTTAATCCTGTGGTTAATCAGAGGGTTTAAGGTCTCCAAACCATCACTGCAGGGCCATAATCTCATGTTACCAACAGCACCAAGCTCACAAATGTCCTCTGTACACAACATTCATGGAAAACAAGTCATTCTCCCAGACTAACAACCCATTCCATCATCCCTTCGGGTCTTGACATGCCATGGCCTCAGGCTCAGGTTATTTCATGTTCCTTTGGCTTTTCTGTGGCCCCGTGTGAGGTCTTTCTGGAGCTGAAGCTGGAGGACAGCCAAGGTGTCAAAGGGACACCTTTCCTCAGAGCTGTTGAGTGGAATGTCCTAAGTTTATGAACACTGGAGCAATTCTAAGTCTATGGCCCTCGTGAGCACCATCAATCATGGATTTTCATTTCAAACCCTCCCTTACTTTTTATGGCACTTCCCAGGGCCGGGTAGGAGAAATGCTGTCACTCCCACCAGGTCACTGCAGCTTACTGAAGTTGCTGAGCTGGGTGTTAAACTTATGTTTAATACCCAGAGTGGAGCCTCCAGCAGATTCCTGATGAGGATTTTAGAAACCTGAGAATGAAAAAAACTCCTCTCAAATATCCCAACTCAATCCAACTTTAGTGTAAATCCAACTGTCCCAGGGCCTGCTGGGACAGGACTTGTGTAACTGAGTGTTACTGTGGATTTCTCATTGATAAATTTATGTACATATTCCCCCCCAAACTCAGGGCAGTGATAGATGGGAGTCTGTGGGACAAATTTCTGGCATCTCAGGTATTTCTAAATATATTGATTCTGTGAATCTATTGATTTATCTATCACTTGCACAGCTCTAGAAATCAATGCAGAGGTGACTGATTGCAACCCCAGGAGATACTCTCCATGTTAAAATACCATAACCAAGAAAAGAAACAAGCAAAAAGCCTGAAATACCAGTTTGAGGCTTTTCTAAACACTGACAATTGCTCGTTCTCACACTTTGCTGGAAATATTTGGATAGATGTGGATCATTTAGAATTTTATAGGAATACAAATAATAACAACAGGCACAAAGATATCTAGTCCAGAGCAGGAGTAAAGACTTATGAAATAAAATATTCTTATTTTATTAAATGACTCAATAAATATTGAAATCGTTGAACTATTATGATGCTTGGGAGATACTTTTCGGAGGTTTTCTACTTAAATATAATTCTGACCTGGCAGAATCACAACTTATTATTAAAACATGACAATCCCCCTTGATTAGCCTGTGGATATTTCTTCCTCTCTGCCACTCAGATAAAGATGTTCTGGAATTTCCTGGTGGGACATCTGGTTCCAACGGGCTCCTGGATTATTTCTTTTTAGTGGAAAAATGTCACTTCATTGCAGAAAATCTGATTGTTTTACAGCTAAGGTGTTGCCTAAGAGTTTGTCAGGTCCAGTGTAAAATTTCCCACCAGGAACTGGAAAAGCTTCCCAAGACTTTTAGGTTGGTGCTTGGGAAAACAGACTGGATGAGAAAACCACCAGCTCCTGTTTTCTGGGGTTTATTCTATACCCATCCTTCCTTCCTACCTTTTCAAAATTCCTGAGTTTTACAGGTGGAAAACAAACTAAAAAAAATCCTGAAAGTATCTATTTGCCAGCTATGGATTTTAAGGAAAAAGCTGACCTTGGCCCTATATTTTGCTAATCCCAAATCCAATCCATTTCATTTTTCCCTGTGGCTCAGCCAAAGGTACAAACCACGCTAGTTTCCAAAGGGTAGCTGCAATCCTCAGTCCCAGGAGAGGACTTTCCAGAGAGGAGGATGAAGAGGCAGAGGAAGGCTAAGGAGCCATGTCACCCTTGGGAGCAATCAGCAGCAGGGAAGGATGAGACCACACATCCCTCCCAAGCCTCCAGCTCCCCAGGACGCCCAGGGAATAACAACATGAACCTCACAAGCTTGGACTCACCTCCCCATGCCAGCACCTTTCACCTGCCCATGCCAGAGCCTTCCAGAGCCAATCCCTGAATTCCAGTGCAAGGTGGTTTCACCACCTTGGCATCTCTGGCTTTCCCATCCTCCTCTTTCACAACACGACCCCCTTCCTCCCTCCCAGGCCTGTGATCCTGCCTGGCTTGAACCTTGGCCAATGATGGATGAAATTGCAGAGGATTAGTTGCCCCCAAATAGGGATGGGGCCGGGGTGCAGACGGGAATTCTCCCCCAAAGCATTGTTTCTCCTCCTCCAGCCTTCCCAGACATCCAGATGCCCACTGGCCTCCACCTCCCAAAGCTGCAGCCCAAAGAGCCAGCGGCTTTGTCCAGCCACTCTGTTGCCTTGAGGGAAACAAGGAGGGTATTTTAATTTGCTTGTCCCTTAATTCAGTCAGCAAACATTCCCCACACAAAAAAATACTGGGGCTGGGAAGAATCGGTCAAAGAACCATCTTGCATTTGCCAAATGGATTAGTCAGTAATTGCTGGGTGTCTCAAATGCAAAAGGGCTTCTGACTCCTGTGTATGGCAGGACAGAGCTTGGACTTTATTTAATTTATTTATCATTATTATTTCCCTCCCCCTTTCTCACCCTGACCTGTTTCCTAAATCCTTTTTTGTGGGGCGGGTTATGGCGTTCTTTCATTAGCAGAGCCTGAGAGCCCAGGAGTGACTTTGGAAGGCAGGATATTGACTTTTATTGCTCCTAATGTTGCATTACAACGTCTAATCCTGCATTCCAGGGCAGGCAGAAAAACAAGGAAAGGATGGGTGGAAGAGAAAATACCCTTCATTGTGCAAGATGCATTCACACCAAAGGAAAGAGGGGTCATTGCAAGGGAGGTACAGAAACAAAAAAATGGAACTAAAATTCCGATGGGAGGATTTCTCTAGGGTTGTACGTAATTTTTCCAGCAAACAGGGGAGATCTGGAGTGATTTATAGTGATGATTTCATCTTCTCTCCCTGGCTTCACTCCACTCCTCGTGCCCTCCCAAGAGTTGTTTGCTCATGACTGTTATCAAGTATTTATCGCTCAGGCAGAGGGTCAAGGCAAGAGCTGGTCCCATCAAAGCCCCATCAAAGAGAAGAGCTGGACACGAGGTGGGCAGGAATATAAGACAGGTTGGGAGAGCTGGGGGTGTTCACCTGGAGAAGAAACCAGGGAGACCTTGGAGCCCCTTCCAGAGGCTAAAGGGATTCCAGGAGAGCTGGAGAAGGACTTGGGACAAGGGATGGAGGGACAGGACAAGAGGGAACACCCTTAAGATGAAGGAAGGTATGTTTAGATTGGATATTAGGAAGGAATTCCTGATTATGAGGGTAATGATGCACTAGCACAGGTTTCCCAGAGAAGCTGTGGGTGCCCCATCCCTGAAAGTGTCCAAGGCCAGGCTGGAACAACCTGCGATAGTGGAAGGTGTCCCTGCCCGTGGCAAGGAGTGGCTCTGAAGGAGTTTTAGGGTCTCTTCCAACCCAAATTATTCTATGATTCCATGATTCTATAAACAGCCCTCCCATCTGGATGAAGGGTAGGGAAACAAACTTCCTTTTCCCTGTGGAACAACCAATAAGGCTGGAAAAGGTTAACCTCTCCCTGTGTCCATGTTACCTTGCCAGCAGGCTCATCCCACGAGTTTATCCCAAAGGGTGACGGTGTTTAGGACAAGTCAGCTCTGTTCTCATAACCTCCCTGAAATATTCCACATTTTGTATGTTGTATGGATATTATGAATTTAATCAGACCACATGTGCCTGAGCCATAACATCATTAGAAAACATAAGTCTTACTTCAAGTTACTGCTATGAACACACACAATGAAGTGGGAAGAAGAGGAATTTGGGCAGAGGAAGGAGAATCAGGCCACCCTGAGTTAAAAAACAAAACATCAGCCACAAAAGGAAAAAAGAGAGAATAAAGGATGGACTTTATAAATCCTGCATTTGAAAGGACAAGTTAATACCTGTGACCTGAAGAACATCTCAAGGTTTTGGTTAGTATCCAGAAAGAACCTGAACTTGAGCCAGTGATGTTTTCAGTGCAGCCTTTTCTTTGCCAGGGGCGCAGAGTGGGACACTGACCATGGTTTGGTTGGGTTTTGCACCATTTTTTCACCAGCAGCAGTGGCAAAGCAAGGAAAGGTGCCAACATTTGTTAGGATCTAAGCTGTTGTTGAGCTTCTGGCAGGTTTAAATCTGGATTTTTTTTATTTTTTTTTTCATGTAAAAAGATGAAAATGTCACGCAGGAGCACACTGAATTTGATAACATTTTGTTCCAAGAAAAAAACAAAAAGAAGAAAATTAATGCTTGGGGATGAAAATTCCCTTCTCTGACATGTACAGGGTGGAATGATTCATGTTATTCAAGCAATCTTGAGGAAAGAGGGTAAGGAAGAGGATTAACTTCTTGGTAAAGTTTAGAGTGATTTTTAAATTACAGAATTCCCTTCAAAGCCCCAAGTCAGATCCCACACATTTTGTGTGCCTTCCAGTCTGGGTCTGTGAAGATGAATGCACCGATACACCCCCATCCATAAACCCAGACATCTAACTAATAATTACATTTCATTATTGCAGTCTCGAGAAAGTTCCTTGTGTCTTTCTCAGAGTCCTGACTCCCCATCAAGTCTGGTGGCAAGTGAGAAACCAGAGGCTGTGGTTTGAGAGCTGAGAGCTGGGTACGAACACGCACCCGACCGTCGCTGCCAGCTGCTGGTAAATTCCTCCTTATTCACTTTCCTCCATCACATTCTGGCTTCTCCACTCAGACACCCCACTTTTAAACCATTTTCCTCCTGGTTTACATGCATGGGAATTAAGCAAAATAAACCAGAGCAAGTGAGGCCTGACTACGTTTGGGTTTGCTTCCTTTCTGCACGACGCTCATCAGGGCTTTGCTTACAGCAGAGCCAAAACCAAAAGGACAGTTAAACTCTTGGTTGCCTTTTAAATTAAACATTCTCATCCAGGTCGTGAGTTCTGCTCCAAACCAGACAGAGAATCCACCAAAGGGTCAGTAAAAGTGTTCAACGTTGTGGCACGACTCCTTGAAAAATTGCCGTCACGGATTTCAGAGATAACAACCCAATGAACTTCTGCTTCAGGATTGGAACATCCTCATTTTTCACTCAGGCCTGCAGCCGGGGGAAAGATGTTTGTTATTCTTGAGGACAGGATTTTATAATTTTTTTCCTGGATTCACAACAGCTAGGAAGGAGCAAAGAGGGTTGGAGGAGCTCATTGCTTTGCTAATGTGTGGTTTGCAACGAGAGCTGCGGAAAGGCTTCTTGAAGGAAAACCAAACCGGCCTCGGGAATGAGCCAAACCCAAGTGTTTGGGAGGGATCCGGGGCAGAGGATGAAGAGTGGGGAGGGGGAGTGGTAAAGGAGGGTAACAAGAGCTGTGTGTGGTACTTCCACATAGAAAAAAAAAGGTCTGGAGGAATGGATTTGGGATTCCTCCCTTTGGAAACAGTTGAAAAAAGGGAGCAGAAGCCTGCATTTAAGGAGAGGTTAGAAATGTTTAAAGAGCAAATAGACTGAAAAAAAAAAACCCAAACCATGTCCTTGAGGGTTTGTCTCCCATCAGCCCTCCCATTCCAGGAGAGCACATTGGGAAAGGCTACGTGAGCAATGAATGTGTCCTGACCCCAATGGCACCACAAGAATAATAGGTCTGATATTGCACTTTCCTTTTGTAGAGTTCAAAACACTTTATGGGAAAAGGCATGTTTTCCACAAAAAAAACCCGTTTTCCAACAAGAACGGGAACCGGGAAAACAAAACAAAACAAGCGCCAACTTCTAGAAAAATTCCATCTAAAATATAAAATCTGGAGGGGAAAACCATTGGAGGGGAGGGGGAAGTTTTGCTTAAAACCAAAACGTTTCTTTTCTGAGAAAAAAAAAAAAAAAAAAGCATGGGGAGGTTAACGTGGCGTGTCCAAAAGCCACTGGAGACTTGCACCTACATCTCCTAAGCCACAAACCAGTGTGTCTGCAGTTAGAGTGTGAAGTCAATGGTGATTTCAGGCAAACATTAAAAACATGAGTTCGGTAGTACTGGCAAAGTCACCAGTCTGCAAAGCAGCCCCTTGAAGAGCTCTCCATGCCCACACACAGATTATTCATGACTGGTGGAGAACAGCAAAGCAAGGCTGGGGGTCCTGGAGAGATCATTCATCCCTCTTATCCCATCTCACTAACGTACCCATGGCATTCCTTGCACAACCTGCTCATCTACAGCGGATAATTCCACATGTGCCCCACACACAAAGTCAAGCTGAACATGCACAAGCCATTCCCAAGGCTCTGAAATTCCCATGTGCTCCACTCAGGCAACTCCTATGAGTGAATCCCCCTGAACGACCCCGAGTTCCAGCCTCTCCAAGGCTTCAAGATTTTTCTCCTGAGCAAACAGCACGTTAATCCCGCATGGAGTTTTTACAGAGCGCATGGATCAGGGCACGTATGGAGACTCTCAAGATGTCATCTGCCACTTAAGAGGGACTGAGGGAGCCAAGAATAGCAGAAACCCAGAGCAGTGCATACCCTTGGGTGCTCTACAGCTGTGCTTGAGTCCGGGAGACATGTAATTTTCACACCATTTCTCACCAACATACATCCAGACAACTCCATTTTCCCTGCCCTGTGGTCTAAGCACACACATCTCCAATTTTCACTTTGTCTTCTCATTCAAAAGGGTTGGCAGGGCCTGTAAGTGAAATGTTTTCAGTCTGCTGCGCTTCTTGCTCTGATTTATATTGGCTTCTGGAATTAGTTCCTCTATTTAAGAACTATTTCATTAAGCAGAGAGTGGTGAAAAATAACCAAATATCCCAACCTACCTGGATGGGTCGATGGATGTTTCTTGATGGTTTTACAGTTGGGAGTGAGGTGGTACACTGAGAAATGCAGATAAAAGAAAGCACAGTACAATGAAACAAAAAATGTGTTCTTCTATCTTCTCCTCACCTCCTCCTCCTTTTATAGGAGAAGAAATCTTTGCAATTTTCTGTCCTAGACTTGCCCATCTCTTCAAACAAACACACACACTCCTCCAGCTAACAGAGGTAGAGATGTTCTACCAACGATGTCACTCCTGTAATTAAAAAAAAAAGAGGAGGAGTTCATTATTTGGGAGGTAAATTTGTCAATTGGCTATAGGCAGTCATTAGTCACCATGTGTGCAGTGACAAATGTAACAGGCGATTTTCTCAGCTGGAACTGGTCACATACCATCAACACCCTCCCTACAAATGAAGCAGATCTGTTTCAGGTGGAGAGAGCTTAAAAACTTCTACACCTAAAAACCAGCATGGGGTGTAACCAACCTAATCTTTCCTCAAACATGACAGTAGAGGATACAGAAAAAACACCTTATAAGGTGGATTTCTTTCCCTGAGTCTGTGGGAATTGGAATTGAAGTGTTGGATCTGCAATAAGACCCTGACACAGAGCCAAGGCTTCATCTCCACAGGAGAACGTTGTTGCATTGGGTTGAGGGTGTATTGTGCAACATAACAGTGTGTGATCCTGCCAGCAGGTCCAATCTCCAAGGCTTTCAAACCAAACTGGGCTTAGATATTTCGATCTGGCGGGTTTTCTTGGGTCCTAAGTGTGTTGGATGCTCAGGACTCTGTGAATGCCCTTTGTACACCTCTTGTGGATCTCTGGAAGTCCTGCTGGAACTAGTGGTGAAATATGGCCTGGCAACCAAAGGGTTAACACAATACCTAAGGAATGCTCCCAAAATGCAAACAGATTCAAAATTAGACTTCTGTGTGGTTTAGTGGCAGAGAAGTGCCATTCTTTACCAGTCCCAATGGCCAAAAACTCATTACACTCAAATCCTCTTAGGTTCAAGAATTTCACTGATCAGATTTTTGGTGTCATTATCTGGGTTCTTTTAAAGGGTGGCCCTACCATATAAGCCTTAAACCAAACTCCAAAGGAGGAAGAAACCTGTTAGTGACTGACAGCAAAGAGAGATTGGTCCTTGCCAGTCAGGTCTGTCTGTGATGTCTTCTCCAAAAAACCGGGTGAGCAGGGTAGAGAATCTCCCTGGATTACAGCTGAGGGGCCCATCCAAATCCTCCTCTGAGTATCAGCCCCTGTGATACAAGAGGGTTGAAGGTCAAGTCCAAGGACCTCAATATCTGAGGAGGGGACATTGTTAGTGCTACTCTGGCAACCAAAATTCTTCATGTGCAGACATGGGCAGCGATTGTCTCCTGCATTTTGTTTCCTACTTTTGGAGGAGAAGGGCTGACCGAGACATCCAGAACTGGGTCTGTCTCAGCCAGGCACTGCCCAAAAAGGCTCTCTTGTCACCCTGAAGGTGCCCATGGATTTCTGTGCAAGAGCATCTGTTGATCTAAACCCAAATGGACTTCACTCTTCATGATCTATCTATCCATAAACCTGGAATACATGGGGGAGATGTGAAGAAAAATGGCTCTTGAGAGAGGTTCCCAGTGACTGGAATAATAAGAAAATTGCACTAATTTAAATTAGGTTCATACTTGCTCAGAAAATCAAACAAACACCAAAATCCATCAATCTACACACGTACTTTTCTCTAAACCTTAAAAAATTAGGAAAAAAAAAATCCCAGTTTGGCTTGGATTGACCTGAGCTGAGCATGAAGACCAAAACGAGTCACTAATTAATGGTGTCTGGTTTTCTAGTATTTATGCACCATAAAAATTAATAAGGGACTTCTCTGGGAAAATAAATGGTTAGCTGGAAAGCCAGCTTTGGCCTTTGTTTTTTTCCCTGTTACTCATAACCTTGAATCGAGATTCCTTGAAACTTCGAGCTGGTTCCTTCCCAGGAACTTCTAGTAATTTCCCAGAGCCAAGGTTTCAAGCAAGGGATTGGTGCGGTCTCCCTGATATCAGTGTACAGAGACTAGGTGGTAAATTTAACCGTTCATGTAGATTTCCAGACCTCATATTCTCAAAGTACTCTGGGAAAACACCCACAAAATTCTCAGAAGCTGGATGTGTTTTCAGATGCATCTTTACCTCCAATTTTCTGCACATCAAGATTTAGGCACCAGAGCCTCTAATTTAACACTGCTAATCATTTTTAGTGGTCATATGGAGGGAAGCAGGTGTTTTTTTTCCTGCGAAAAGCAGCTCCAAAACTAGGGAACATCTCCAGTGAGTGTATAGTATGGAGCAGAGTCTTGCACTGATATTTAATTCCAGCCAGTCTCCCCCTGTAATCCATTTTGGCACATTGTAAAGATACCAGTTTAGTCCTTTAAACAATATAATTGGTGTTAAAAATTATATCTGAGCCGAAAACTTCCAAATTCCAGTAGGTTCTAGAGCCATGGAAGCAAGAGGAGAAAGCAACTCAGAGAGCAAACAGGAGCTTTAGAGCCCAAGGGAAGGCCAAAGCCTTGGATCTTGGATCTCTTTACACCTTGCTGGGGAAGTTCCTTTAGCTCTTCTCAGCTTCTCAGTCCCTCAAGAGGTAAATCCACTCTTCCCACCAGTGAGAATGACGTACAGGAGCCTGGATGGGCTGGAAGAGGGGAGAGGGAGCACAGAACTTACTGCTTTTTTGCACCTTGGGGTGGCTCAGGAGAACTCAGGAGCTCGTTTTTAGAGCTTCCTGAGGAAGAGCAGCACTGGCTCCACATCCTTGCACTGCAAATGGGAGCCTCAGGTGGAAGATCCTGGGACAAATCTTCAGCTAGAGTAAACCGGCATATCTTTTATCCTTGACAGAGCTCTCCTGCTTGACATCAACCCTCCCCTTAGATTTTTGTTGTGATCGTTTTTTTCTCACTCTTTAAAAATCCTCCTGGAATCTGTGACTTGAGTTTTTCCCCTTAATGAACCCACTTCTTGCAGCAGCACTGGAGAAGGAATCCTGCCTGGGCATTCCTAGGCAGAGAGGTCTTTGAGGCCTGGGGAGAGCTGCGGATGTTTGGCTTGGGATGAAGGGAGGAACTAACAATGCTGGTTTATTCCTGATATTTTGCTGTAGTATTTCAGTGATGTCAGGGCCAAACCTTAGGAAAAAAAATATATATACATGCAGTACACAGGGTTGGATGCAATGGATGGATTAAAAGACTGTGATTATTTTGATTACCTTGATTTAGAGCACCAGCGGTGCTGAATCATGTTCAGCCAAAGAAACATCACGGAGACAAAATTTACTTCTCTATTTGCAGAGAGGCAGAAGAGGAAGAAAGAAAAATGACTCTGAATCAAAAGAGGAAAATATACACCAGTTCAATATTTTCTCCTCGCAACGATTTTCTTTCTTAAGAAGGCGACCACAAAAGGCAGAGATGTTTAATCCATTAAAAGTGCAGTTTTCTGGACAGAATAATCTGAGTTTTGTCAAGCCACCAGCCTGCTTCTCACTGGGTGGGCTCTGGCTGGGAGGGAATGAGGCTTTCACTCGATTCCCTCAGAACAGGTCAGTGTGCCACAGGCTTTATGGATGGGATCTAATAACCTTTGCTGGCACATTTTCAGCAGGAGCACTGTGGGAGAATGGATTTCCAAGAGGGAGTGGCACAAATCTGAATATCACCACGGTGGCCAAGGGGAGGAGGACTTTGGTGAGGTCATGTACCACGGGGAAGAATGAGATTCTGGTTCTTTTTTGATGGTTTCCTTTAGTCCTTCTTCCCATTTCCCTCAAAGCTTGGAAAGGCAGATCTCCCACTTTTTGCAATGCAGGGAGTAATGGAGAGAAGTTTTGAAAGCCTGGCTTGAGTCAGAGCAATGGAAATAATCCCTAGTGACAGAATGACTTCCCTTAAGCATTAGCACAGGAAAGGGCAATGAATGGATGCAGATCCCTCCTGTTCCTTGATCCGTTCCTCTGGAACAGGGGGGACAATGCCAGACCCATTCCAGAATTTACACTCAAACACTGAGGGCATGACTGGAAGTTAACACAGAAAAATGAAAGAAAAGGGTTGAGCATGTCATGGCATGAGCATCATGAACCCATCACCTGTCCTGGGTGGGGCTGCACCTTCTCTTGGACATGGGAGGTCTAAATTCAAATTTTAATATATCCTTGGTCACTCGTTTTAGTACCAGCTCCTTGGTTGTTTATCATGGGCCTCCACAGCCCTGTGACAAGTGCTCAGGGAGCTCAATTTTTTTTTCTTGCAAGAAAAATATGTGAAAGCTCTTTAAAAATAGTAGCATATTTATGGCACTTGAAAAAAAATATGGTTTTCTACTCATACTATTTATGTTCTCTGCTTTCATTTGCACAGGTGCTCACACAAACAGGCAGGGAAGGTCTTGATCAGAGAATTACAAAAGCATTTAGGTTGGAAAAGATCTTTGAGACCATCAAGTCCAAGTGTTCACCCAGAAATGCTTGCACTGGATCTTCACACGAGCAAAGACATTTTTCCCCTCTCTCCTCTCTCTTCGGTTAAAGATGATTTCTACATGAAAAACTACTTTGTTCTCATCAAAATGATTGTTTGTATTGAAACAAACAGCAGATGTGACCCTGATATCCAACAAGCCCTGACTGGAGCAGGTGGGTGAGGAAATGTGGGTCAGTGTGGAAACGTTACATCTACAGGAGATGGCTTTGGATGACCCTTGTGGGTCTTGGGATATTCCATGATTCTGTAGGTCCCAAGAGTTCTCCACACTGAATCCAGTCCTGATGTTACCCCACCTCTGGAAGGAGCAGACACACAGCAAAGGTCTTGTGCTGCTTCATCCCACTCTGGCAAAGTATAAAGGGTTAAGGGGGAAAGTAGAAAGGATCAACAGATGGAGGCTGAAAGAAACTCGGTGGAAATCCTTTCCTCAAGCTCACCTTGATCCCAAGAATCTGGCTGTGGGTCCTTCCTCATCTAAGTCATCCTAACCCTCTGCCCTGCAGTTTTAACTGGTTTGGGGCATGGGAGGGTTAAGGCTCATCCCACTCTGGAATAAACGCAGAAAATAACAAGTTACAGTTGTTTTCAAGTGTTTGATGTTCCACAAAGTTCCTCACCTCAGCTGCAATGATGCTGTTGAGGAATGGACACCTTACTGGGCTTACTAAACCATTCCCGAGGGGTAAAACACATGGAGGGTGAGGATTGCCATGGACAGGCACAAAACCTGTGAGATGGTCCCAAAACCGCACCTGAACATGAGGATTTTTGGAGATGGAGAATATTCCCAAACCACACCTGAACATGAGGATTTTGGAGATGGAGCCTATCCTGCCATGTCCATTTGGCCCCGTGGGAAAGAGGCCTTTTCCTCTGAGGATTTTTCCAGAAAGAGAAAACTGCCCCCAAAGCCTCGTGCGTTACTCAGGCACTAAACCACACACAAACTGAGCCCCAAAGGACGTGGAGTTAATTGCTCATTTCCCAGAAACCTCAAGCAGTTTGTCACAGGCTAATAAAGAGAATAATGGATCATGGGGGAAAATCATAATTAGGTTCACAAAACGTACCCCAGGCTTCTGTTTTTGTTTCAAATATCAACCCCACCAAAGTAGGAGTACTTTGTGTTTCTATGATTTCCTGAGTAAAACCGGGAGGAAATTGTAAAATGCTAAAAAACACCCACAAATGAGAAGTCCTTATCTTGACATGAAAATATTATTCAGGATTGTTTTTGCTAATTTCCAGAATGCGATGATCAAATACTGAGTGATCCTTCCTTGACTGCCAATATTTTTAATAGGCATCTTAGTCAATGTTAGTACAGCTGTCCTTTCAAATCAACTCTTCTGATGACTCACACTTGGATTGGGAGATTTCCCGAGGTTTTATCTCCTCTTCTAAAGCTCTTGGTGGGCCCGTCCTTGAATCCCATCACATGAGGGAGCGGGAGGTTCCTCCTTATCCAAAACACACAACCCACTGTGCACTGGAAAGGACACACACAATTAAAAGAGGCACAAAAGTAAAGGGGGAAAAAAGGAAGAAGGGGGCGGAAAAAGACCAGCAGGGTCATTCCATGCTCCAGCAGGTTGGCTTTTCTCTATAAAACTCTTGGAATGTCATATTTCTGCAGCCACCCTCCAGCCTTATTCATGGCGAGTTCACATCACCTGTTTCCCCTTTGAGTCGACATTTCCAAGGGTTTTGGCTTCCTGATGCGCAGCTGGAAAACTGAAAGGCAAGAAAGTCTCCACATTCTGGAGAAAACACAGCTCCTTGCAAAGCCCCACGGAAATGTCGACAGCCAACGGAAACGAGGATGAGGGAGCCACGAGGCATTATCCCTGCTGGAGAAAACAACTGGTTTATTAGCATTAATATTCATTTGAGGAATTATTACTCATTTGGGGATATTTATTTCTCCCTGATTAAACTTCTCCCATGTCAAATTGACTGAAGGTTGAAGGAGATTTAATTCATTCCCCTTTAAAATATCATTCTTTGGGAGAACTTCTGACTCAAACTGGATATGAGAAAAGTTTCATGTAGATAATGTAGTTTTGTTACCGCCCAGATTGCTCTTAGTCCTGAAAAAATATAAAATAAAATAAAAAACTATAGAGAAGTCTCTGGGCTGAATAATTTTGAAGCCTCCAGTAGCTTGAAATATCTCCAAACCTATTAAACCCTGAAACCAAAATAAACATTTTGTCCTCTCTTCATGGAGGCATAAAGAATGTCTTAAGTCAACCCATCCACTTGCCTGCCAATACCAAATTGCCCTCAAGAACATATTCTCCAGGGCTTTGTCAAATCAGTTTTAACATTCCTCAAGCGACGGGGGGGTTCTACCACGTTCCTGGAAAGTTTATTCCACAGTTTATTCCCGCATCCTTTTGAAAATGCACCGTAAAGTGCCCGTTACCTGCAAGCCCCAGAGCTGGAGAGGACTCAGATTTTCCATTCTGTGGTAAATCCCATGCTTTCAAATATCTTTCCAGTCTGGATCCAAAGGAAAGCAAAATATTTTCAAAATTTCCTACTAAACACGATGCTGAGAGAAAAGGACACTTGCAGTCGGTTAAAATGTTCATGGCAATAAAGATAAATTTTTGGACTGAATTTGAGGTTTATTGTTTCTACACAACCAAGATGCTACAGCATCTAAATCAAAAAAAAAAAAAATAGGAATAGAAACACTTTCTGAAACTGGAAACCAAAATTTTTTTTTTAACAGAAGTTCAAAAGAATTACCATTTGCAAACCATATCAGTTTTATCAAATTGGCTTTTTTCAATAGGAAAACGTTCCTTCAGAAAATTTCCCATTGGCTCACAGGCAAAGTCGAGGTCAGAAAGAGTGGGTTTTGTTTCTGCTGTCCAAGAATTTAAACTGCCCAACTATTGCTTTCTCAGAAGATGCATTTCACAGAAAAATATCATATTGAAATTGAAGGGTTCCTTTTAAATTGAAGGAATTTAAATATTTTAATCAGTGTTTTCAGGAGCAGTACAAGGCTTTTGACTAAATTCAAACAGTGTTTATGTAAAGTCAATTCTTTATTTTCTAAGGATTTTAATTCTTGTACTGTTTGTCTAATAAAATATATGTTCAGTTAAGAACCTAAATGTTCCTCAAATTAAAGAAATGTCAATATAAAACTTGAGCTACTCCAGGATTCAATTTTAAGTCTGGACTTGATGTGGATTCTCAAATCAGAAGAGTTTGGGTTGGAAGGGACCTTTGAAAGGTCATGCAGTCCAACCCCCCTGCCATGAGCAAGGACATCTTCAACCAAATCAGTTGTTCCACGCTCCATCCAACATGACCTTGAATGTTTCCAGGGATGGAGCATCCACAGCTTCCCTGAGAAACCCATGCCAGCGTTTTCCAACCCTCATTGTAAAAATACCCTCCTTTCTCATGTCTAATGTAAACACCAACACCTGACACAAACAACAACCTGCTGCCAAAACCCAGCTCAGACACTGTCCCATTCCATTATCGAATTCCCTTCCTTGCCAAAGCCCCTCAGCATTGATTAATAATTATTTGCAGAGGGAAGCTGCCTGAATTGTCAGATATTTAGTATTGATTAAGAAGCACTCGGCAAGGAAAGGCTGGGTGGCTCCCAGCTCTGGAAAGTGCCAAGGAAAATAAAACTGGTATTAGTGATCCTCAGCGTCTTTGCTGAGAAAAAGGCAGCATTGTGGGCCGGGAGACTGCTCACCAAAAGTCAACCTCTGCCAGTTACCCAAAAACAATAATAGCATTGGGTAAATAGGTAGGATACTCACAAGGGGAACCAACAGAGGGGATTAAAAACGAGCAAGAGAAGAAAAAGCAGAGGAAAAAAGGGAGGTGTTAAGACTTTTCAGCATTCTGAGAGAACAGGGTTTTATCCTCAGCCGGGGGAAAAACAGATTTACTAAACAGGGTGACCTCACTTGTTTGCACAGCATTCAGTAACATGTATTTTATTACCTATGGTACCTCCATGAGAGCTTGCAAAGCCTTTCCAGCAGCCCTGGGAAGGATTGCGAGTGTATGGAAAAGACATAAACCAGCTTGAGGAAGGAATGGCCCAGCTGGGTGAAACAAAAAAAAAAAAACCCAAACCAAAAAAAAAAAAGGCCAGTACACACTGCTTGGGTGTGGATAAAATTGAGAGAGTGAGATTCTTGACTGTGAGTGTGGCGAGGAGCAGGTTGCACAGAGAAGTTGTGAATTCCTCGTTCCTGGAAGTGTTCAAAACAGGGATTGCCACAACCTGGGAGAGTGGAAGGTGTTCCTGCCCATGGCAAGGGGTGGATGAGAGGAGTTTGAAGGTCCCTTCCCACCCAAACTGTTCTAGGATTCTATGAATGGCCTGGGAGGAAATATTTCCCCACTCTGTCCGGTGTCAGCTTACCAGGAAGGGCTGTTTGAACTGGTGATGGGGAGGTTTTTCCTTGTCCCATCACTTGTCATTCCTGAGATAAACAATGGCAGTGTTCCAGCAGCTGTTCCTCCCAGCCAACAGTCGGCCATGGAATCACAGAATCCTAGAACGGTTTGGGTTGGAAGAGACCTTAAAGGTCATCTAGTTCCAACCAGCCAGTTTCATTTACTGCAGACAAAATGATGCGTGATTTCCACGTCTTCGATTTCCAGGAGGAAATTCCTCAGTAAGACGAGGATGTCCCAGTCTGGGAGCAGCGTCAAAACCAACCAAATGAGCAAACAAAAATTCCTCTTTTGGTTGAGCATTCCCGGGGTGCTGTGAGCTGGCCCGTCCCAAGGAGTTCTCTCCCGGCTCCACCTGGTGGCAAAAAGGACATTCGGGCTGTCACTGTGGTCGTGGGACTGGGCTCCAAGGGCACAGGGATTCATTCAGGTTCTGCTGCTGCCATTTAGCGCCAGTGCTCCCTGTTCTGGGTGGCACTGCCTTGACCCTCCTGAGGTGAGAGCAACCTTTTCCTTCACTGGTGAGCAAACTCAGCCCTCTGGGGGAGTGGGGTGAGGAAACCACAGCTTGGGACGAAAGCAGAGGGAGCACTGGACTGGCAGCCAGGTGTGGCTGGCAGCTGCTCCTTCCACAATATTCCTTGGGGCTAAACCACTCTTGACCATCAAAGACCCCAAAAGACCTCCAAGAGTCTTCTCCGAGAGTGGTTGGAGCACTTAGGAGATCTGCGCTTAGGAGGTGCAAGGCTGAGCTCAGCTGCCCAGACACGGGAATCTCCCGTGCTCTGAGGTGTGTCTCATGCCCTACTTCGCTTCCCAGATGAAGGAGTGGGAGTTTAGCCCCTGCCTCAGGCTGCTGAAGGTGCCTCCAGGTCCCTCAGTGTATTTGCCATGACCACAGTGATAAGGAGTTGTGAAAAGATAAGATATAGATAGGGACACGCTGAGATAACTCTGGATCAGTGCAGAACCCTCCAAAGCCTTCCATGAGTCAGCAAATCTTGAGCACGAGATCTCCAGGATCTGGTCAGCTCCTGCTCCAAAACACAGCTCAGGCCAGGCCTTAACACAAATTTCTCCAGACACAACAATCAGAACAGCAACATCATTGGTTTTTTGCTGTTACCTTCAGAGAGAAGGAAAAGAAAAAATAAAAAAGAGAAAGAAAGAAACCAAGAAAGGAAAAACACAAAGAAAGTCCCAGTAGTTCCAGACCAAATGCAGAGCATTGCCTAAAGACAGGAATTAATTACAGCTCTTTTTTTGCATGCTAGAAATTGGGTATTTTAAATGTATAATGGAATATATTTCCTAAAAAAAAACACAGGGAGAAAACAGCAATAATGAAGAAGCCTCAACTTTTTTCCTAACTATTAAATATCTCATTTATAAATATGAAAAATTATCATAAAAAATTATGAACTGGCAACAAGCCCTGGGACTGGCTCATGTCTAATTAGGATGCTGCAGACCCAAGATGCAATATTTTTACTTCTACCATAAAGCTGATTACAAACACTGTTATTTATCATTCCTGCAAATGCACTTGCGAATGCTATGTCCATCTTTTTGGGGACCTTCCCCTGGTTGAAAAGTAATTTTGATGGATTTCACATGCCAGGAGCTGAGGTCACTGGTATGAAAAACATCAGGAGTGAAGCCTTTGTAGGGAGTTCCAGGAGGCTCATTCCAGGTTCGGAAACACTGAGAGGCAACACGGAGTCAGGAATGGCAGGAAGGGGAGGCAAAGCCATGGCAACACTTCCAAAATCTCCACAGAACCCCATTTATTCCATAACCCTCCCCAGTCCATACTGAGATGAAACCATATGGAGCCCAGCGGAGCAGATGTCCCAATCCAACCTCCACCCAGCACGATCTCCAGGGCACTTCCCCGGAGCTCTGTGTCCTCCACCCACTCAGGCAGATCCCTTTGGGAAGGGAGAGGTGCTGACTCGGATCTCTCCTGGGGCCAGGACAGCGTGGAGATAGTTCCCACCCCAAAAATTAACTGCAAAAGCCACCCTGTGTCCTTTAACTCCAGAAGAAAGCAAGATGATTGGAAATAACCAAGGAGATGCCAGGAATAGGTCATTCATTCCAAAGGATCTTTGGCTGTTGTCATAATAATAGTTGAGCCACAGCTCAGGTGGGAGCCAGGCTGGATAGAATATTGGGGAGGGCATTTAGCAAAAAGTCTTCACTTGGATACCTACTCCCATTTTTTTTCCTCCAAATTATTAGGAATAATTAGGAAACAGCATCTATTTCCATCCATTAGTGATTCCTACATCAAATGTACCACACAGACACTTTAAATAGTGAATTAAAAGCCCCGTGTAAAGCAAGAATATCCCAAAATGATCATTTGGAAAGGAAAAAAAAAAAAGATATCTTGATTTAGAAGAAATCATTGCTAAAACAGACCGCATATTCAGTTCTATAATTCCTGAATATTTGAATTATCAGGTCTCCCACAGCTGCTTGTTTCGCATTTTAAGTGCAACCTTATAGAACTGGCTTTGGATTTCTGTTGGGATCCAGCAATAAAGAATCCCAAAATAAAACTGGAAATATGGATCCACACGTAAACAACCTGAAAAATGGATTTATGTGTAAACAACTTTCATCCTCTGAAAGTGCTGCAGGACATTTCATATTTTATAAGTGGTTTCAGGTGAGTGAGGGGTAAAGCTGAGGTGGTTGATCTCGGCAACAGGAAAGAAATGGAATCAGGAAGCTTCAGTGTTACTCTGATGATCTTCTCTAAGGCCCCTCTTACCTGCAGAAAACAAGGGATTGAAATTCCCATCAATCCTTGCCTGCAGGGGAGAATTTTTTTTCGTTTCAGTTACCTTTTTCACAAAATAAGTTCTGCTTTTCATGGAAAATGTTATTTTCAGCAAATTTCCTCCCTGCCATCCCTTCCTTTGTACTCCCATGCACTGAAAATAATATTTATCTTTTTTTTTTTTTTTAATGAGAGTTTTAACCCAAATCTTTCCTGTCGTTGCTCTGAAACACAGTCCAAGCTCCCTGACCAACTGGTGTGACCAGTAGACCAATCCAAAGGGAAGAGTGGGAACAGAAACAACGGAATTTTGATTTCCATGAGGCAACACAAAACTTCGTACCAGCAAAGCCCTCACACTGCAGATCACAATTCACAACTCAATTTGCTGCCACAATAAAACAACTTCCTTGCATGGAATCAACCTGGTCAACACCAAGCAGATATTTGGCATCTTCCCTTTCACTCACCCAGGATTTACAAACATTTCCAGGAAGGAAAAGCAATTTAGGTCAAATATCTTCACCCCAAATCCACCTCATGTGGTGTTATATGTGGTATGACCTGGAAATTAGGAAAGAAATTATTAGACTGTCTGTAAAGTACTTTCTTTCATGGCAGATGATAAATGTAATGCCACTGAGATGAACCAGCCCAGCAGGGAGAGAGAATCATGGAAGACTCAACCCAGGAAGGTTTGGGCAAGTCCATCATCAGCCCAGGGCTTTGAGATGGGCTGCCCAGAGCATTCAAAAAATAAAAAAGCTGGCAATGGCTTTTTCATGGTGTTGGGGTTTTTTTCCCAAATGTCAGCTGGGAGAAAAAGAGTGAAAATTCAAAGTCAACAGCCAATGCAATCCAGATATAAAACCAGAGACAAATCCAGAGACAAAACCCAGCTATAAATAATCCCCTCCTCACCATGTCCTTGAGAGCTCCTGAGCTGGGGGCAGATCCCAGTGACTCCTCACAAGGAATAAAGAAAGGCAAACAGGCACAGGTGAGGTCATTCACACCTGAGGAAGGGAAAACTTGGGGTTTGGTGGATTTTCCTTGCCTGGGGAGACGATAAACCAACGAACAAGAGAGGGAGCTCACGAAAAACACGACAGTGGAGCAGCCTTGATGCCTGGGATGTTTTATCAAGGTGCCAAACCAGGCAAAGGGAACTCACTGGTGCCTCAAAGGTCTTTTTTATGCCTTTTTCTTAAAAGCTGTGTCAAATACTGCAAGTGTTGCCTTGTTAGAAGTAACCAACCCCATTTTTTCATCTTTAATCCTCACAAGAATAAGTGAATTCTCAGACACAGTCTTCTGCCCTTTTGTCTGAATCATCTGGTAGAATTTCCCAGCAAATGTTGGGGGATTCCCTGAGACTGGAGGTGCATCCAGGTTACACCTCAGTGCCCAACCAGCTTGGTTTTCATTTGATTCCCTCAGCCCTTCCCACTTTTCCTGGGCCACCATTTACACACAGATTGGTCCTGATTTAACAAGCAAAGTAATAGAAACGCAGAATGGGCTGGAAAAGACCTTAAAGGTGATCCAAGGAAGGGACATCTTCCACTATCCCAGGTTGCTCCAAGCCTTGTCCAACCTGGCTTAATCCCTTGAGGAATTCTTCCATGCAAGTGAGAGGGAGAAATGAGTGATAATTTATGATGTAATTAGCACCTTGGAAATTAACACTGCTCAGGGAAGCTGAGAAGGCCACAGATGAAAGAGCAGCCAGGGCAGAAATGCCATTCTGGGTAGTTCATCGTGGAAGGAGAGGTGGGAAACAGACTGAAAAACTGGCTCTGGACTCCAATTCTAATATTTGTAATTGATATTCGGATATTCTAACATTAGTTGTGGATACAGGGCTTCCTACTCTGATCAAAGCCCCTCACAGTCTGTCCATTGGCTCCTGAAGGGTTTACATCAGTCCCTAAGTTTGGAATTTTTTTGTGAACGCTGCCAGCCTTTAAATTTATAGGATATGGGAACGCAAATCATAGAACCATTCAGGCTGGAGAAGAACTTTAAGACCAAGTCTAACTATTAGCCCTTATTCACCACTACACCATGTCCCAAGTGCCACATCCACACATTTTTTGAACAATTCCAGAGTACAAACAAGAAAGAAATATCTGAGGGAAAGAGCAGACAACCCAAGGTATGAGGAGTCAGTGGAGAAAGAGGTGTAGGAAAGGCACCATTTACCTCTGATTAGCACTGATTATTTCTTTATTAACCACAGGTGGAGGTTATACCACCTGCACTCCTTATATAGGTTCCTTAGTTAAATAATTAAAACAGTTCAATCCTTGAGCAAGTGGAACGAAGTGGTGAAAGGCTTTTAGGGGCCTACAACCACTGATAAACCCACAAATTAATTACCCTCTTCTTGGCTATCATTTGACATGAGGCTTTTTTTAAGGTCTGGCCATGTTTTATCCAAAAAGTTATGTCAAGGTCTAATTATATTTACTCACCATTCAAGGGTGGCTGGAGGCTGATGTGCTGGAGGAGCATTATGGAATTGTTTCCTGCTAAAATCCTGGCCAGCCAGGAAGGTCAACCTTCTAGAGATGTGGTTTCTCCACCAACAGAATCAAAGAACCAACCAACAAATACTTCAGGCTTGGCTTGTGAGGAATATTTGTAGAGCACTTGAATTCCTGATTTTAGCACATTTAGAGTGGCAAGGAACATTCCTGGGCACTGGAACGTGGTCAAATATATTGTTAAAATATTAGAAAATCCCTGGAGTGCTTTTGGCTCAGGTAAAAGCACACTCCCAAGTAATTCCTTGGCATGTTAACACAGACCGAGGGACATTTTGCATAGAGCCACCTTGTTCTGGAAGGCAAGGGTTATTTAATAGGGTGGATGTGGGCTGTTTTATGCCAGGTGGCATAAGCATGAGAGTTTTGTTTAAGTAACTAGTAGAGCTGAAGGCAGAAATCCACTCCTTACACTGACAATGTGGCTCTTGGAAGCTGGAGCAGAGATGGGAGAGGATACAGAAAGTTAAATGGCTCCTCCTCTTTTCCAAGCAGCTGGGAGCATCTCCTCTCACCAGCTCTATACCCCAGGTCCTGAGGGAATTGCTCCACTTGGATTTGACAGCAGTTATCCCCTTTACCAGGCTGGCTACAGGCCCCCAGTGCTGGAGCCAACAGCACACGAGGGAGTCAAACATTTCATGTCATCTGCAGCCAGCTTTGATTCCCACTGCAGGACTGGTACTTGGCAGAAGTGGAGCAGACAGCTCCTGGCACAAGCCTGGAGAGCCAGCTGGAAGCAAACCCATTGGGAAACACAAAAATCAAGCTGCTGTCCCATCTATGTCCCATGGCAGAGAGGCAGGATATGGATTTTGAAATGTAGCATGATTTGTGTCCCTTTCCTGGACACCTCACATCTCAGAGAGGGTTGAGGGTACTTATTGGTCCCAGGATCAATTCTCAAAGTAAAGTTTGAGTTTAAGAAAGTCATGTCTCCTTTCTATCTCTCTCATCTCTCTGGCCCTGTGCCTGTAACTATTTAGATGAAAAAGAGTAGGTATGGCATCTTAAATAACATAATCAGCACCTCTACAAGGAGATGTTCAAAGCACCTACACAGTTTATGTTCATGATGATGACGAATCAAGTGTATAAGCCCAGGTTGGAGGAACCTGGGATAGCAGAAGGTGTCCCTGCCCATGGCAGGGGGTTGGAATGAGATCAGCTTTAAGGTCCCTCCCAACCCAAACCATTCTGTGTTTCTGGCACCTGCATCTTTCATCTCATCTCTTGGTGATTAATTTTACTTTTGTCCGAGTGACAGCCAGATTCTCACCTTTCATGCTGACTTAAGAGGGATCTCTGTATAAAATTTGTTACCTTGTGGGTTTTTTTATCTCTCTTTTTCCTTCTTCTGTGTTTTTGCTCACAGACCCACATGCTCTTCCACACTCATTCATGCTCAGTTTCCTGGATTACACAATTTCACACAAATTGCAGTAGCTAGAAGCTTGTAAGATCTTCAGGCAAGTCCTTATTTCTTTCTGAACTAAAGGCACTTCTCTTTTTCTCATTCTGCCCTCCTGCTCAGCGCACCCACAGCCGCAGGATGAAACCCCCTCAGAGGCACAGCAGTGACACTGAGGAAAGCAGTGAGAGAGAAGGGGGAAAGAAACCCGTTTTATTTTTCTGGAGATGAAATATCTCATTTGATCCTGTTTTTAATCCCAAATTCTTACAATGCATTCTACTTTCACCCACTTCCTCTGCGGGAACAGCTGTCAAAACCCTGCTACATCCTCGGCTACTGTGGCTTTACGACGCACATTAGCAGCTCTTTAAGGGTCTGGCCAGGCTGGCTGTGAGGTTTCAAGCCTGAGATTTCTCATTACCCAACTGCCAGGAAGTGTAATGAGAGGTCAGTTGGGAAGCTGGAAGTCAGGGAGGTACAGTGCAGGGTCTGATGGGAGGTAAACCAGAGGCAGATCTGTCTCCCTTCCCATCACGTCCAATCATCCGCTCTTCTTGATTAGAAGAGGAGCAGCCTGGTCTAGTGGAAAGTGTCACTGCCCATGGCATGGGGTTGGAACTGGATGATCCTTAAGATCCCTTCCAACCCAAGCCATTCTTTGATTCTATGAAAAACACCTGGACTGAACACTTGCCTGGTCCATTTTTCTCATGAGAGGAAGGAATAAAACCAAGCAGAAGCAGGAACTGCATTGACTGTGCAGTTTTCACTGATTTAGTGAACATTTCCTTGGGTGGATGACAAGCTGTGTGTGAGGAGTAAAACAGTGTGATACCACCCGAACGACAGCAGCATCTTGGAGAAAGACCCATCATCTGTGTTTGAGGATGGACAGTGTTGATTCTGTGGAAAGGAACCATCTTGTCAAGGGTTGGTTAAAAGCTGCACCACAGTGGGAAATGAGACTGGAAGGCAAAATAAAGACAAGGATTTTACACGCACGGGAAGGAGAGAATTGAGGGGAGGTTTAGACTGGATGTTAGGAAGTGTTTTTTCAGAGAGAGAGAGTGACCTCTCACTGGAATGGTCTGCCCAGGGAGGTGGTGGAGTCGCCATCCCTGGAGGTGTTTAAGAAAAGACTGGATGAGGAGCTCAGTGACATGGTCTAGATGATGGGAGGCTTGGATAGATGGAGAGTGGTGCCCGTGGTTCCACACTTGTGAGTCTGATCCCTGGGTGGGTGTTCACTTGGGAGTTGGACTAGATGATCCTGTGGGTCCCTCCCAACTCACAATAACCTGTGAACTGGAGAACCAACAGGACTTTGTGAAACACCTTGGAGACACAAGCCAGAGTTTTCAAAGGAGGACCTTCAAAGAGGACCTCTTCTTACTCCACCCCATAAAGGTTCTTTATGTTAACATGATTATAAGGATGCCTGAGGTCCACCTATTCGAGATCCTTCTCTAGGCTGGTTGATTTCTAAACTTCCTCCTCATCCACATGAAAAAGCAGCATCTGTGAACTGTGCCAGGGGACGTTTAGGTTGGATCTCAGGAAAAACCTCTTCCCCCAGAAGGTGGCTGGGCACTGAACAGGCTCCCCAAGGTTTAGTCATGGCCTCAAGGCTGACAGGGCTCCAGGAGTGTTTGGCCAACGCTCTCAGGGACAGGATGGGATTGTTGGGGTGTCCTGGGCAAGGCCAGAAGTTGGACTGGATGATCCTTGTGAGTCCGTTCCAACTCACAATATTCTATGAACTATGTGATCCAGAGAAGTAATACCTCATTTCATGCACCCACATATGGGGGGGCCGCCATGTTGTTTCTCAGGGTCTTTGCAAACCCAAATAATCCACGTTTGAGTACTTAGGAGGTTGTAGAATGAACAACAACAGGCCCTGGCTATTTAAAGCTCAGCTGCAATGACTTAAAAGCACTGAACGGCTCCACAAGTTCAGTGTGAAGAAAAATATGTTTGATCAAGAAAGCCCATGTATAGCCTGCAATAATGACAATTTCTTTTAATTGTTCTCAGTCATTCAGACTAAATATGGCCACGTCTTCCCTTTTCTGAGCTCAGTACTTGATCAGAGTAACTGTGCAATCACGACACTCTGCCGAAGCATCATGACTTCCCCAGAAAATATGATGATTATGCAATTCCATAGAAAGCTGATGGAGTCCCAGCAACCTCCTGAGCTTGTTTAACATTGCATTGCCCCAAACCAGTGCACACCATAACAACCCTGAATGAGACCCTACTTTGTGAGCTCTTTCACTGGGAGAGTAGATCTGGGGGGAAAAAAGGAGGAATCTGGAAGGTTTAGCCTTCCTGTAGATGAGTCACTCCAATCATCATCCTGTAAAAGGGGTGTGGATGCATTTCTCCAGCTCACGGCACCACAACACACTTGCCATCCTATGAGGCTTTATGGTCTTTTGAGGCTTACATTAATAACAAGGACAAGCTCAGAGGTCAGGAATAAAGCTGAAGAAGGCACAGGGTCTGCCCCAGCCACTGAACCTTTCCCAAGAGATGTGAAAAAAAGAGGAGAACACTTCAAGTATAATTTAAAATACATTTATTGTTTCATTTGTTCTGGCTTTTTTTTTTGTTATACAAAGATGTTAAATAACTTAAATACATTCTCAACAGTCACTCAGAATCAGATTTATACCTACAAGCTGTACATATGAGGTAGAGAAAAATAACTTAGGCTCCCATAAGACACTGGAAAAAAAACAAAACAAAGAAAAACAAGAAAAAATACTAATCCTTCATGTTCATATTCCCACCTCCCTTTAAAAGGAAATGCCATCCCAGGTGTGCAAAACAAATCCTAAACTTTACATTCTGTGCCTCAAAGGATGTCTTTGGAGACTGGGGTGAAACAAGGGAAATTCCTGGGCTGGTTTGGTGATTGCTGTTTCATATGGGTCCACGCCTCAGGAGAGCTGGAAGGATCATTCCTAAGTATTTTGATTATTTCTGAATTCATCCCCACCTCTATTAACCCCGAGTGTCCATGTCTTTATCCCCTTCTATTGTCAGCAGGTAGAAACTGGCACCTCCACATGGGCCCAAACATCTTCTGGAGGTGCCTACATTGATTGCAAACCAAGGGCTCCTTACCTAAGGGGGGGATGATTCCAGGCCCATCATCATCATCATCTTTCCCAATATTCCTAAGCAACCCTGTGATGAAAAGGGAGGACTGGATGAGGGAGGAATCTCCTCCCTTTTGGATCCCCTTGCCCAATGCTAAGGAGGATTCTTCTCATTTTTTAAAACATTCAGAACAACTGAAAAAAACCACAGAATTCAGAAATTTTCCTTGACAGCTGAATTTGTTTCTGAATAATTTATGGTCTGAACTTACACCCCACTCACTCCCTGCACTTCAAGAACTGTACTTACAGGAAGCCCATCACACTGCCAGAGCTCAACTGTGCTGCAACATCCATTTGCTTTTCCTCCTCACCCACAAAGAAATTATTCTGTTTAGAAATACCTAGAAATATTCTGTTTTCTGTGAATGATTTGGGCAAATCTGATGTTAATTAGTGAAAAATAGAACTAACAGCTATTTCTGTGGCCCTAAGCTTCACTGCGTTAGCACTGACCGGATTTCAGGGGGCTGACCAGAGTCAGTTAGGGGTTTGGAACTGGAGGATCTTTAAGACCCCTTCCAACCCAAACTATTTTATGATTTCTCTGGACCTGAACCTGTTCCATCCTGAGCCTCCTTCAAATTACACAAACAGGATGGTCCAAAAAAGGCACGGCATCTCTTTCAGGAAAACGCTGCTCTCCAAAAGTCATCACCTAGTTAGCACCCTGAAAACTGCAGGCCAGGATGAGCTGACCATGGAATCCAGACTCAACCCAACAGATGTGCCCACAGAGCTGGAAAAACAGGGAACGAGGAGCTTTACTGCACCTGTTTTAGCGGGTACAGAACAGACCTAATTTTACTGCAGCATCAACTGAGGAATTTTTCACAGGCACCATAATCCACCAGAAAATCACCTTAAGCAGCATCTACTCCCATGAAAGTACCCTTGAGAAATCTGTCCCTTCATCCGGGGTCTCATGCAACCCCACCACGGCCAAACCAACCGACTGTAAGTTCTCTAAAACAGGGCAGCCAAAAAAACGACTGACAAAGGAACTCCCGACCTGTGCAGCGGGAGGGCAGATGGCAACGAGCTGGTAGGACAGCAAAACCTCCTCACAACACATTTATTTTGCCCTTGCTCAGGTCTCAAAACCAGACAATTCCCAAAGTTCTTTTGAAAACAGGGTCCGCAACTCATTCCCTGATTCCCGAGGCTTCCAGAAGCACAGCAGATGGAACTCTGAGCTCTCTAATTTTACACTCAAATGGAAAAAAACCTGCTTGTGTTGGATCAAGCCTGGAATTTGGTCCTCTTCATTTAACCTTCCCACACACTCAGATTATTATTTTTTCCCCCCAGAAAAACCTTTTTAAGAATCATTCTTCCCAGGCCAATTGAGATCAATGGCAAATATCTGGTTATTGTAAAAAAGTTTAGGCTTTCCTCCATCCAGACCCATCTCAAGACCAGGATGCTCCACTAAAAAAGGGTAAACTTGAAATTCTGGGGTAGATTTTTTTATATTTTAATTATGAGCTACTCATCCTTTGTAACTCATTTTTAGTGTTGATAATAATAATAAAGGCCCTTTGATTAAACTCTGCTTGTTTCAGGTTTTAGCGACTGGAAGACAATGAGAACATAATGTTTAGGACTTGTTTTGCATTTCTCCACATCCGGCATATGAGTCAGTCACACAGAATAGAAGCTTGTTAAAAAAAAAAAAACCAAACAGATGACGGGTGCAACAATTATTTGTGTGGGTTTTTATTTCTTTTAATAGAAAATTCTAATATAAAACAGCAAACGTTTTCAGTTTGCCTTGTTTACAAAAATATTATATATACTTTTTTTATATTTCTGACATAACTAAATGCACTATTCAATAAAAATATTCTTCCATCAGCTAACTTCTCTTTTTTAAAAAAAATAATAAAAAAGTTATATAAATAATGGTTGCACCCCTCCACCCCCAAAACTGATCTTGCTGGATCAGCTGAGGAAAACCAACACTTCGACACTTTTGGGGGGACAAGGGGTAAAGGGGCTCAGAGATCTCCCCTCCACCCACCCATCCTTCTCCAGTTACATCTGCACAAAACTCTGTTTCTCTGGGGGTAAGAAAAAGGGGAAAAGTCGCTTTGCACTTTTTTTTTCTCATCTGTCTATGAAACGACACCACAAAAGATTCAGGGACTCAAATCCGCTCTTGTAGTAGTTTTACAAAAATGAGCAATTCCACTGAATTACACTGGAGATCCAACAGTGTGGTGGTGGAACTACGTCTCTGGAAAAATCCAATTTGACACAGCTGGAACAAAAAAGGTTTTTCAGGACACTACCCCATGTTTTATGAGGACTTCAGCATCTCTTTTATACAAAAAAAAAAAAAAAAAAAAAGCAGAAGCTCCTACTCCACGAGTTAATTCAACGCCAGTGCCACCACCACAAAACCCAAGAGGGTTTTGAGACGGTTTTACACCTTCTCTATCTGCTTCTACTTGTTTCATCCCACTAGATTTCTCCAAAAACGAGGTTTTTCCCACCCCGCTGTTCTTTCTTCAAGGATAAGGCAAACATTGGAAAAGGCTGGAACTAAACACCCCCCCCGACCCAAAACACAACCCAACGTGGTGCAGGAGGGGAGAAGAGCAAGAACCCATGTATGTTTTACCACCCCGGGTCAAAAGGCCAAGAAGACAAGTTCTCCTGATTTCAGAGTGTTAGTATATTTTATACACTGCCTATACATTTAACACATGTGCCTCGCTACTATTTAGTTACTTATAATTTATTTTTTTTTAACCACAGGAGAATAAACCTCGCTATTTACAATATATAACAGGTAAGTAATATATCCACATTAACATAAATACAGTTTAGGGTTTTTTGTGGTGATTTTTTGTCANCCATGGTTTAAATATAATAATAATAATAATTATTAATAATAATAATGCACGTAAGTTGTGGCCCATCCTTTAATTAAGAACAATTTAGAAAACAAACCAACAAAAAAAAAAA
>WEKX01017633.1:193223-249510 GCA_013390025.1 Pitta sordida | reverse complement strand
CAAAAACGAGGTTTTTCCCACCCCACTGTTCTTTCTTCAAGGATAAGGCAAACATTGGAAAAGGCTGGAACTAAACACCCCCCCCGACCCAAAACACAACCCAACGTGGTGCAGGAGGGGAGAAGAGCAAGAACCCATGTATGTTTTACCACCCCGGGTCAAAAGGCCAAGAAGACAAGTTCTCCTGATTTCAGAGTGTTAGTATATTTTATACACTGCCTATACATTTAACACATGTGCCTCGCTACTATTTAGTTACTTATAATTTATTTTTTTTTAACCACAGGAGAATAAACCTCGCTATTTACAATATATAACAGGTAAGTAATATATCCACATTAACATAAATACAGTTTAGGGTTTTTTGTGGTGATTTTTTGTCAATTTTTTTCTTTTTTTTTTCTTTTTTTTTTTCAAATACAGAAAGCATCCAGGCTTCAGTGCGTGAGTTATAATACACAGAAGAGCTCTTTCACTCAGTAGTTTCATTCACTCTTTGCTGCGTTCCTCTAGTCAAGCTTTGACAATCTGCCTTGTTCCCCATCTCTCTCTCCTCCACACTACCAAAGACACCAAGCTTCCCTATCCCGTGCCATTCTGGAATTTTCTCTCCCAGGATATTTATGCCGACACCACCATCTCTTCTGTCCTAGGGACTCCTCCTCCTCTCACACCAGTGCAATGTGGAGTTACTCCAGCGGGGTCAATGGAGACAGAGACACCAGTGAAAAGAAGGAAAATGAGGCCCATGGTTTAAATATAATAATAATAATTAATAATAATAATAATAATAATGCACGTAAGTTGTGGCCCATCCTTTAATTAAGAACAATTTAGAAAACAAACCAACAAAAAAAAAAAAGAATGGAGCCAGAGATAGTAATTCCAACCCAAAAATACTCATGTTTTGAGGTTTGGATCTGGCTTTACTTTGGAGGGGGAAAAGCTATTCTAGAACACACATAAAAATGTAACAGTGAGTTCGCACATATGTGTGTGTGAGAGAGAGAGACAGAGGAAGAAAGAATTTAACATAATACCACATTGAAACCATGAGAAGGTCCTTCTGAAGGGCTTTATAATAAATAAATGTTCATTCAATATTTATATATATATAATTTTTATGTGTCAGTGTATATATATAAATATACACACATGCACACACTGAATAATAAGTTTCTAGTCAGTTTATTTTTTAAACCATTAGATAAACTGCTCATGGGTGACTTCCAAAGCGCTGCATCCCCCAAAAGCTGGGAGAGCTTCCTGCGTGCTGGAAGGTGGGAATTCCACCCTTTGTGGATTCCTCCTTCTCCTCCAGCACTACCCCAACCTCCAGAATTGTACAGCAAATAAAAAGCAACATCAAAGAAGAGCCAGTTCCCCTCACTTTGCAGGATCATGGTGGCATCAACAGACACATCCTGCCCCTCCCTGTGCTCCCAACTCAGGATTTGATGCCAATGAGCCAGGTTGGACTGCAGGTTGTTACTAAGAAAAAACAAAATAGATATTTTCTCCTTCCAGTAGGTGCACGTGAACAGCTTAAATATTAGTGGCTACTACTATCCTGGGGACGAAAAAAAAAATTCAACAAAAATAAGGAAAATTGGGAAAAAACGGTCCATTTGGGGAAATTGCTCTCGTTTCGCTTTGCTGGTTTCTACTAATGGCTGAAAACCTCTTTTGAGAACCAGATTACACAAAATTGGTGGAAATTGCTACTAGTGGACAATCAAAAATTGCTACCAAAAATCAAATTAAACACCCTCCACTCCCCATTGTTTCCTTAAGAAGCTTTGTTGAGGCATTCACTGGCTGCTTCCAATCCACTTTTACATGAGTGAAGAATATTAGCGCATCAAGTCCTGTACTGCAAGTCTCCTCTTACAAGGGAAAAAGAAATGCTGAAGGTTGCCATCTGTTTCACAGCATTGGAGCGATCTACCACTGCAGTGAAATTTCTGACTTCTCCAGCCACTCAATAGTTTGGTTATTCTGAATCCAAGTGTCTAGAAGATGTATTTTTTTAAAGTACAGTTCAAAATCTAGTGGTTAAAAAAAAAATCTTAAGGTCATAGGGTTTACATACAGCTTGTGTCATGTACCACTGCCATGGTTTAGAGTAAATGGAATGATGACCTAGTAAAGGGAAAGTCAACTCCTCCAGAGGTCTGATTCAGGCCAAAAAAGGCTGCTCTACAATGCAACACAGCACTGGGTTCCAAGAGGCACTCGGATTTCTCTTGTCCTACTCAGGAACACACGTCCAAACTCAGCTGGCATGAGACTAAAAGAGTTCCAGTTCCAGATTTCTGAAGCATTTACCACAGGGTGAATTCCATCGGCAAGAGGTGGGAAGAGGAGGGAAAAATAAATCATGCACAAAAATGAAACCAAAGTATCTAGTGGTTCTTAAAAAACGTAAAAAATAAATTGAATTTGAAACACCGATAGTGCTAAAGACCCTGCATTTGGAAAAATCGTTTTAAATAGAGAACATGTGATTGGACTGAACAGGACAGGCACATCTGGTTTTTCTACGGTCTTCCCAACCTCTTTCTTGGATATATTTCTCTCTGCAACGTGGTGGACCCCGTATTTTTGAGCTGTATTTGGTGACAATGCATGTCATTAAAGAGCTGACCCTCCCAGTGGGTCTCTTTGTCAGAGCCTTGTTTGCTCCATGTGCAGAAACTCCACTGGAAGGACCGTCAGGAACCATCATTACTCTACAAATCTCTCTCCAGTTTTAGGAGAAATAAGCGACCACTTCCTGAACCATCGTTGTCAAGGCAGGAAGATCTTTCTTTTGAGCCTGCTTAGCTCTCCAAGCAGTTGGATAAGCTCCAGGAATAAAGTAGTACAGATAATTTATGCCGAAGAGAATGTATTGGCCTGGGAGTTCATGGAGGGTTGATGAAACAACCAAGATGTTCCAAGGATAAACGATCCATCAAACTGCGTGGATGACTAAGGTGAAGATCAACTGGTGTCTAACCCCAGTGTGACAGGCACTTGTTTCCACATGGTTGGACCTCAATAAAATTCAGTCTACAGGAAAACAACACAAAATAAAACAAAAATGAAAAAAACAAAACAAAACAGCAACACAGCTGGGTCACCTGTACCCGACAAAGTGCTCATGTCTCAACACAGCGTTCAGATCCCAGAAGGTCAATCAAACCCTGTTTGTCTCCGGATGCAGTTCGCCCGTCACCGAGGGTCACCACCCAGCAAGAAGTGGCGTGACAACAGCGAGGTCACGTCAGTCTTTGCAGGTGTAAACCTCTTCTCTCTGGGTGCACTGCTTGCATTCCACGTAGCAGCACCAGCGGACCTGGCACTGGCACGGCCGGGTGACCACCCGGCTCTGCGTGTTGTGCCCTCGCCCACAGCAGATGCTGTCGCAGTTCTTGTCCTTGTAACACTTCCTTCCCGAAGTCCCCGGTGAGTAGCGACTCATCATACAGAAGCTTGGGGAGTCGTCAATGTAGACGAGATCCGTAGTCCTTGGGATTTGATCACTGTGGCCAGGGATGGATTTCTTGGGTGGGGAGATGTCCCCTTCCCCTGTGGCCTCATTGGTAGTGCTGCCCACCTTGAGTGCCGTCTCGTACTTCTGCTTCAACTGCTTCCCTATCTCATGGAACGGGGAGAGTTGCCTCCAGCACGTTCGGACAGTGCAGGATCCAGAGACGCCGTGGCATTTGCAGGTTGTCTCCACTCCAGCCTTGATGACCTGCAGACACACATGGCCCCAGAAGAAAATGAGTTATGGGGGAAGAAAGAGACATGGAGCATTTGTGACATTTTTCTAGAAGACATTTCAGGAACACAAAGTTGACGACAATCCAAAATCTATCTGTTGGAAGAGGAGAGAAAACACGCACTACGGGGAAAGACTTGTTTTAGAAGGGTCACACTTTCCAGAATGTGACATTTACCTGCCAGAATTTTGCTTAATTGGCTAACTAAAAATACTGGAAAGGTGCGCAAAGGGTGTCCAGTGCTGCCACTCAATGTAAGAGAGATTTGGAATTGTGATGCAATTAAAGAGATTAATACATATTTTAGCACCCATTTATGTCAGTAATATTGAGTAGGTAAGATGTAACAAAAGTGGAAGGAATCGGGTTCTGGAGCATGTGCTACTTGCCTCTCTCCACTAAACTAACTGTGAACAGTAGGAACCTTCTCCACACAACACACAGGAACCACCTTGAATGCCTGGAATTTGCAGCACGGGCTCAGTGAAAACATGGTTAAGCTATGCTGTTCCCACCAGTAGTGACTGGATATTACATCCCACCCAGTTCACTTTGTGACTGAGGAAAAACCATCCAGGTACCTTCCACCTCTCCAACCTGAGCTCAAGATATTATTCCAGAATGCAGAAACATGTTCCAAAGGCCTATAAAGTACAAGCCTTAGTTTGAAATCCAAAGTAAATTGATTATTTGTATTCAATTTAAAATTCAAACTCTTGCAATGGGTGTTGCAATGAGGAGTAAGAATGATGTCCCAAATCCCAGAGAAGTAGCTTGTTCAAGACATCAAAAAGTACATGTGTAAGTCCAATTTATTCCTAAAGGAAAAGAAAGTGAGTCTCCAGATCTTGCTTTCCACGAAATGGAAATAGAGAAGGAAAATCAGAGCCAATGGAATCACAATGCTCACATACAAGATGGAGGGAATAGAAAAACAAGGTCATTTTTCAACAGGAAAAACAGCACAGGGAGGAGACCCAACACCAGGAAAGGAAGATAAAACAAGGATAGAGTTAATGGTTATTCATCATGGAGAGAGATACAGGTGGTAAGAGCCCACTGGATTCAAGCCCATGCAACAATGCTCATCAAAGATTCCCATCCTTTTCAAATCAGGCTACTATGAAGATGCTTCACAGCACAAAACCACACCCATCTCCCCAGAAATGGCATGAGACTGTTCCAGCCCACCTTCTCCACAGACAGATTTACACCTGGGATTCCTCCACGGGCAACATGAGAGCAGACAGATTATTTGGATATCCCAGATAACCTGCATTTCGTCTCCAGATTACAAACTGCTATTTATAGTTCTAATTCTCCCTTCCCCCCCCAGATAGGTTATATTTTAAGTGGGTAAGGTGTAACCACCTCCTAAAATAGCATGTGTAGAACTGTTTGTTTTATGGAGCTGGCTCCTAACAAGGGACTACCGAAAGTGCCCTTCCTTTGGGCATCTACGGTATCTAACAAAGAAGAAAACAACCTCCTCTGCCCATTATGGCATCTGCCCACGTTATGGCCTCCTGACAGCAGAGGACTGGCTCTGCTCCACTTCCTGACCATCCGGTTCTTAATTATCTGGCTGCACGAATCCTGCTGAGCACCATGTGCAAAACGTGCAGTAGGTCATGGCCTCGGAATTGGGGTCTGGCCCAATCCTGATACTCCAGAAACGTTTTCAGAAAGACAATATGCATAAATACAGCCCTCAGCAAAGCCTGGCCAATGGTCACACTTCATTCCTGTGACAGCCAAGACCTTTTCAAATGCAATCCAATAATACACAGTAGCATTCAAATGGTTGTAGAGAGAGATGTGTGGCTGCTCACAGGGCTCAGCTGGGCCGGCTTGGTTAAGGGCTGTCACGCTTTGTGTGCCAAAGTGTCTGGCCAACTCCGCAAGAAATCCCACAATGTCAGACAAGAGTGTACAGAACACGTTTCAACACCGAGGGGGGAAAACAACAACCCAATGCTCACTCGCCCTCATAAAAAAATCACATTTCACTGCTTGTCCAGAAGTGAGAGCTGAGTTCATGTGAAACAAAGCTCTTCCACCTGATTTCACGCCCAGACCATCAGCAAACCGGGCAAAAATCACTGAGATCCTTGGAGAAGGGCTGCACACTGCAGTCATTCATCAGTTCATGCTTCTCTCTACCATTCCACCCTCCCCTGCAACACATTTGCATCTGCGCCACCTGGAGAAGGAGACAACCACCATTGTACAGGAGATGGGAAAGCAAGAAACTGATGGGAAGTGGCTCAACTAGTAGAAAAAACTCCTGGATTTAGAGCTGATTGAACAAGACAGGGTCATGAAACTCAGGAAGGGAACCTGGAGACGGGGCTGTTCTGGTCAGGAGCCACCTCTCCTTTGCTCCAAAGGGAGAGGTGACACTGCAGGTGCAGTACTGACAAGGCATCCACACGGGGCTGGTAGATACTGCTCAAAATGTGTTGGAAAACCAGATCCTGACAGATTGGCAGCAGACTTCCAGTCAGGAACAAGTATGTAGGTTTAGGCACTGGAATCACACCAGCCAGCCAGGGTTGACCTCACTGAGGCAAACGGCGGAGTTCAAACACCTACATTTGAGAAACACCTCTGAACTCCCCTCTGACTCAGCAGAGCCAAGGCAGGCAGAGAATCCTGCAGTGAGGCAGCACCTGCTCCTGCTCCACTGAGCAGCTTTCCAGGCTCCACTGGAGATGTACTGACCATGTCTCTACTCTCTGACAAGAGCCTGGGGACCCAGCTCACACACACGCACCTCAGTTTAGTCCTTTTAACCTGTGGGCAGAATCCCACCCTCCGTGATGAAGTGTCTAAATAACAGTACCACGAATTATGATAGATGTGAAAAAACATTGCTCTTCACCACCAGGTGCCCCTCCAAGTGCACAAAGGTCTCTCAGAGGGTATTAGTGTGCTTATTTAGGTAGATGAATCCTGTTCTCCTAATCTGGGCTCAGTGCGATGAACAAAGCCCCTCATGAATCTCAGTCTGTTTTTTCCTGACTCGCTTCTAGCTCCTTGTTAAACAGCGGCTGAGAGAGTTTTGGTGTCATGCCCTGGTGGACCAAAGCATAAAAGGTTTCCATTGTCCCCGTTCTCATGAATGCACCAGTTCATGAAATCCAGTGTGTGGATTTTCATACAGCCACTGTGCAGAGCGTGGTGCATCCCAACCGCCCCATAAACCTCCTCCTGGAAGGACCGGGAACGACTCAAGAATGTTACGAGGCAGCAAGAGTGAAAATCCTAGAAAAACCTCTTGCCCAGGCAGCCTCCCCTGCTGCTGTCAGTCACGATGCAGCTCCTCGAGGCGATGCGTGATGGAGAACTGCTGCCTACAGGCCCCAAACCACCCACGAGCCAAAAGGAATCTTGGCAAAGTCCTCCTGTTTCTCGTCTCGCTCCCCAGCTTCCACACCGACCTTTCCTCCTCTAGTTGCAAGCTTCTGTCAGAGACACTTAAATCCACCTCATTTCTTCAGGAAGCAGAGCAGCACTGATCCAAGTCAGCAGGTTGCTTGGAGCAGTACTGGAGAAAACTCTCCTGGCTGGGCCTTAGGACAAATGGGTAAATGCCTTCAAACCTGGAGGGGGCTTCCAGGATAGAATAATGTAGCTTTTAGTACCCAAAAAGTCTAGGGTAGATGAGTATGATTTATAAATAAATGATTTCAGAGTTATGGTAGGTCCTCTTTTCTTTTCAAGCCACATCACAGTTCAGAGTCAGATTTCCCTCCATCCTACACACAGACCTGAACACACATGGCATCACCACTGAATAATCATTTCATCCACAGCAAGGAAGTGGCCACATGGAATGTTTCTATCTTGTCACAGATATGAGGCAGAAGGAATCAGATTAAATCCAAAGCACACCACCTTTCCCGCTCCCTGTGGTCCAAACTCCATAGCTACAACCACACAGCAGCAGAGCTGTAACTCAGGGATAAAAGTAAAAAGGACTGTCCTGTGTGTTATATGCTGTAGAGAGCTTCTACCATGAAAACCAAGTCAGACAACTAGTGGGTCAGGGATAGCATCACACATGGAAATTGTGTCCTCCCACTCTCCTCTAAGCAACCACCTGGTCTGGTCATCCCAAACAGAGTAGTCTGGGAAGAAAATAAAGCTTTTTGAGCTCATTAGTTTTGACTTAGGAACACAGATTCCCATTGATCTTGCTGTGAGAACACCACACACCAACAAAGGCGGAACAAGGAAAACAGAAAGCGAGACAGACCATCTTTCCCCGTGTTTGCTGCCCCGAGGAAATCAGATAGGGCTGCTGGACTCGCTGCCCAAATGGCTTTACAAGAGCCATGGGGAGAAGGGATCACAGCAGAGCATTGCTATGCAACATGTAATCCTTCCTCACAACAATGGGTTGCTGCGAAGCTCAGACTAAGTGCCCCCGTAAGGATCAGTCTCAGACATGCTGCAACACACAATTTCTCAGTGTTTTAGCTGAAACGCCGAGGACAGATTCCCATTCATTCCCAGCTGGGTCACGGGGCTCTGGCGGTGGTTTTCAGACAACTCTTGTCTGGGCAGCAGCAGTGGGAATTCCTCGGTTATGGCTCCGCTGTCGTCATGGCTGGGCCGCGGCTCCGAGGCTTCAAACCATTCGCTATGGTCTGGGGGAAGAGGAGGGAGCAGTGACCCCTCCTCAGAGTCAGCTGGGCCAGGGAAAAGCCTGCCCTCGGTGCTTTCAGAGAGGGTTTTGGGATGCTTCTGCACAAATCAAATCCCTTCCATCCTCTGTACACAGATCCCTCTTCAATTTAAATAGGCTTAGTCATTCCCTCAGCTCCAGTATTAACGTTTGTTTGGACAGCGGCCACGGTCCCCACACAACCAGGACCAGACTCATCCCTTAGCTCTGGCCAATGCCATTGGCTGACTTAGAAGTTTTCCTTTCTTTTTCCTTCCATCTTCCTAAAAAAAATTCTTTTGAAGCCCTTTTCAACCTGTTTTTTCAGAACAATTTTCCCTTTCCACTACACTGCCTTCTTCAAAAATATGAAACACTCATGTTTTAGTGACAAAGGTATTAAAATATGAAACACTTAACCATAGAACAAAATAGCCCTGAGAACTTAAAAAGCATTTTCACCTCCTTCAGTATTCCTAACATGCTTCATGTGCTAAGAGAGCTCCACATAAACAGCCAACTGCAACCACTTATGGGACACAAACAATTTTTTTCCAGAATATTAATCTCCAGGCTTTAGAAAGACTTTGGCTCAGCCAATCTCAGCCTGAAAAGAGGGCAAAATCCAGAGAGTATTCCATATGCATTCCGACCTGTCATAGCCTCCAGCGGTGGCCCTGAAAACCGATCTGCGCATCAAGTCTAGAGCTCATCTCAGGACGTTACTTGCTAGGTTTGGTTTCTACCTTGGGAAACATGTGCTGCTCCATGTCTCACTGCAAACGCAGCCCTAAGGAAGCTGCTAAGGGATGCATTACATCCCCCTTTTTTTTTCCATGCACCAACTGCATTAAGCTCGTTTATTTCTCTCAAAACCAGCAATTCTTGCACATCTTGAGGGGTCAGGAAAAGACATGGGTAGTAACATGTAAATTTGCCTGTTAGATAAACCCTGGAGTTTGACTGGAATCATGTTTATTAGTAGGAACTGGATGGGACTGGATGGGCAGTGCTTGTAAACACTGTCCCTGCAACAGGAGACCAGGGAGCAAGTTCTCCACTTTGCTACGCCTGTGTGTGACCTTTAGTGAGTCACTTAATCTTTCTAGGTCTCAATTTCCCCCTGTGTAAAATGGAGATCCAGAAATGAAGAGGGTGGTGTGCTCTGATAACATGTTATGTGATAGCTCATGAAGTCCCTCAGACAGATGATAGCTGGGCAAACATTTACCTGATATGGAGAGTCACACTCAGCTCTCAAGACAGATCCCTGCCAGCACTGCCTGGGAGGGGAGAAAAGCCATTCCTCGCATGGAATTCCAAAAATAAGCGAGTCAACAGCAAGGAAAAGCCCATGCACCTCCCACCACCCTCTCCAGAGCATCCCATATGGTTTCAGGTATCACGTGTCTCAGTCACAACTTGAATCCAGCAGCAATAAGGTTGACAAGGATCATGCCAGGGGGCTGGGGTGAGATGTTCTTAAAGGTTTCTCCCAACCCGAACTACTCTGGGATTCTGTGATCCTTCAGAAACATGCCCATAGTCTGCACAGACCAAAACATGTTGTGCAAAAACAATTAAGCCCCATGAAGGGAACAAGTTCTAAAGCAGGATATTGGTTAGAGAGACCTTTTTTTTTGGGGGGGAAGACTTCTTTTGTTCTCCATTTCTGCCCTCCCATAGTTTTGCATTAAACAGTCTTGGCTCTCCAGACAACTGTGGTTAAACCCAGACTTCAATGTCCTGAAGGCAAAGGGTTGTGTCCCTCCTTCTGGAAGGATAAAGGGAACGAGAACAGGATAATTTTTTTTCCTTGGGTAACAGCAGCCCCCTTTAATAGTGCCCCTTGGATCTGTAAGACATGCTTGACCAGACATACCTCTGGAAGAGGTCAGCACTCCTGGGATTAAGAAACTTAGCAACGCTCCAGAGAGGGAGTTGGAAAGTCATGTTTAATGATACTTTGCTGAGAAACTGGGCAAATTTAATTAAAACATCACTTACTCAAGCCCAGTGGAACTAATTGAGTGCTCTAATATTCCGACTTTTCATTAATGGGTTACAAAAGAGGGCTGCACTTGTGTGTACAAGGGGGAGAAAGGAGGGCAGGATATAGAGAAGATGAGAGCTTTAGCAAGGCTGCCTGTGCCTCATTTAATATAACTGAGAAACTTCATTGCTGGAGCTTTTAATACAGTTGACTTCTCTCACCACCACCACCCCCAGCCCCTCAACACACACAAACATCTCCCCCCAACACAAACCCCAAACCCCCCGGAAAGAATGGCTGAATGAGAAAAGAGTAGATTTGGCAAAGAAAGGGAAATTGCTTTTTTAATAACTGGGTCTATTCAGAGCTCCTCGTTTTCAATAAAGGGAAAGCTGGAGAAGTCCTGCTCTAATTACCTCATCCTCACACCAGACAAGCTCGCCCTTTCATTAACCACTGAGGTCATATCATATAACTTGGTGAGCCATCACGGGCACAACATGTTCAGTGATCATTTCACGGGTGGCAACAAAATTACAGGCTGCCCATCAAGGTTGTAAAAATGCAGGAGTAAAATCATAATTAAATGAGGAACGTCTACCAAGAAACGCTAAAACTAGGCGGGATAGGATAATGTCACCCTCACGGAAAGACACAGATTGATGGCTGGTGTGACACCATGGAGAAACTGCTCTGTTGACCAGAAGAGTTGAGGGTTGGTTGCCAAATTAGTCAGTTAAGTACAGGTCTTTTTTTTGCAGGGTCTCAAGGGACTATTTGTATGTTTTGCCATGGTTGGGAGTAATTAGATGGGAAAAATGACATTTTAAGAATCTGGGAGAGACCACCAAGTTTGTGCTGTATCTTTAATACACATTCCTCCACTCTCCTGGAGAGAACACACATCTCCACATCCATCCACACATGCTAAGTACTCCAAAATTGCTCCAAAATCAAGTTTCTCTGCACTCCTGTATTACTTTTGCTAAAATCTGTATGAGTTACTGTTTGAATAACTAAACTCTTAGTTCAAAGTGGTTTCAGACCACTGCAGTTGCTGGATTAGCAAATTCTACTCAGTCTAAGGCAGCAGATGATGAGCAGCTTCTTTTGAGGATGAGTAGAGAAAACATGCTGAGAATCCTATTTAACCCACTACCTTCAAAGATAGTATCGATAAATTCAGCAAAGAACCTGGAAATGCCTGATGAGCAACTCATCCTCCAATGCTGCACTCTCAGTGGTACCAGGAGGAGGGACACAGACTGAAGTACATATTAACCTACACCCAAGTGTAAGCAATGTCAAAGACAATCCACCAGCCACACCAGCAAGGTCAACGCTCAGGCTTCCAACCGGTTTAGACATTTCAGAATCTGAAGCAAGCACTGCAAGTTTTGACGTTGCAGTTACCAAGCCAGCCTGGGTCCTCATCTCTGGTGATCCTGATGACACCACATTGTGCCAGTGGTTTAGCTCCACATACCCTGACTACATAGAGGTGTGATCCCCTGATCTTGAGCCACCAACCTCCTAAAACCTTCCATCCCATTGTGAAGTTATTCTCTGTCTGGTTTCATGGTGGTGGCATGAATCTGGCTTGTCTTTCGACCAGACCATGGTGCAATTATTCCAGGAGCAAACAGAGGAATCATTTCAACTCCTGCTGCAAATAGGCAAGGAAAGCTGTCAGACACGTTGTGGGGGGACAAAAATAGGAACACTGGATCACTGACCTGCAGCAAAGGTCTTTGACTTGGACTGCCAGGAGGGCTCTCAGTGTCTGGACAACCGTCACAACTGTTACTCAGCTGTTTAGCTGCAGATATTACACCTGTGGCTCAGAAACCACTGCCAATGACCAGAGCCTGACCGTGCCAAGTAAACTGGAGGCAGGAGATGCTGGAGACTCCTGGATCTTGCCCCGGGAACGAACTCACAGTGGGATCAGGACAAAAAGGGGAAGATTCCTTCCCTCCAGCTCATCCTTGGTGGTTGTTTAGCTCGAAGTCACAGAGTGCAGATATCCAAGATAAACCCAAGACTGGTCTCAGTCATAAGGGCATCCTGACTGCAGCTACTGGGATTTGGAACACTGGGAATTAGGTCAAATCCATTGGGCAAGCTTTTTAGTTCCACCACTGCTGGCAGATACTCATAGAGATACAAAAACATGCCAATAGCACCTAAAGCCACAGCCCTGTAGGTTTTGATGAGACTGCATTACAGACCTCTAGAATGGGAAGAGAGCCAGGATGTCTCACAGCAATATCCAGCATGAAATCAGAGCCTCCATGGACCACCTTGTCCATTGTCAACCCCATCTGCTACACAGCCAGCTCCAGAGAGATGTGCCCTCAGGAACGACCAACCACAAAGGACCAAGACAAATTTCATCATCCTGCAAAGCCTGTTTCACACGTCAAAGAGCTGCAACGGGAGTTCAGAGACACTGAGCCCTCTAATCCAGAGCAGAAAAGCTGTCAGGCAAAACCAGACACCAGCTAAATCCAGGATGTTTCTAATCCTGATCTCAGCACTGTCTAGGAGCATCTGGTGGTGGGGAGAGGGGGATACTTTTTGCTGGCCAGCCTTTGCTGGTGGCATTCCCCGATGGCCCAACTCTGTCGCGAGGAATGACATTTTATACATACACACAGGAACAACTGAGCTGGGGTGGCCATTCCTAGAATGCACAACTGGCTGGGCTGCATTTGCCTGGGAAACTGGAGACCCAGGTCCCCCATCCCAGCCCCAACCCTGCATCCAATCACACAGACAATAACAAGGCTTGAGGGCTATTTCTAGCCTTACAGTATGTCCCCCTTCGAGGTTGGTGCAATGAAACACTGATCCTAAGCACCTGTGCTGGCCAATCCGAGGGATTTTCGTGTTCAAGCAACTCTAGGTACAGCCAAGCACATTATGGGAGAAGGTGAAAGCTCTCTCCTCACTCCCTTTTGCTGGGATGACCCAGCAATTGCAACACTTTGTCCTTTTCAACAGTCATAGAATATCCTAAGTTGGGAGGGACCAACAAGGATCATTGAGTCCTAATCTAGAAATCACACCATGTGCCATTGTCCACATGCTTCTTGAACTCTTGACAGTCCCCACAGGAAGAGCAAGCTAAGAGGAGCAGGAAGTCCTCCAGCAGAGGATAAGGATGGGAAAAGGGGACTCTACATCCAAGCGCTGTCATCTGCAAATGCATCAGCTCTAGGGGACATGGAAGGTTTCTGCCAGAAAACAAAGCTGAAGGGACTTTTAGCTCTGAGGTCAGTCAGAAATTTATCTCTCAACCTTGGTTCCCTACCACGTGTTTCCCCAGTGAGTCTTAAAGAAATCTGGTTATGGAGATGTTGTACTATCCATGTTCTACTGAACTGCTCAAGAAAAGCAACCCTTCAAGCCTGTGTTGTAGCAGTATAAATCCCTTCCTCTCTGTCCTACCTCATGTAAGCCTAAAGAACCTGTCTTTCCATCCCTTGGTAGTGTAAGACCTTCTCCTCCCTGTGTGAAACCAACAATTTTTATCCTCCCCTCTTATTTCCTAGACATGGGCAGTCTCATGTCTTTCCCTCTGGCCTCTCTCTTGAAGCACATTGACAAAACCAAAGTGTAGTCCCAGAACTGAGACTTCACGCCTCCAGAAGAAGGATCCCTCCATGCATTTTGCATCCCACATTCCTGCTTCCACACCCAAACACATCGTACTGCCCCCCCAACCCGAACACGACACGGAGCAGCCCGAGACGCACCTTCATGCCCACGAGGTTGTTGTGGAAGTCCACCCTGGCTCGCAGGTCCTTGTTGGGCTTCCTCCCCAGGAACTCTTTGACGAATTTGTTGCTGTACTTGAGGTTGTCCCCACAGCCTCCCCACTGCCAGGCCTCCCTGTTTTCCAGGTCCGGGGCCTCGTCGCAGGTGCATCGCTCCATCCGCCCCGCGCTGCACGCCTTGGCCATGGCATGAGTCAGCCCAGCAGAGGAGATGGCGTACAGAAAGGCTGTCTCCTTAAAGCCTGCAGGAGAGAGGAGGAGGAGGCTTCAACAGCAGCCGGAGTGAGGGTTAAAGAAAAAATCGACAGGAAATTGATGGGAAACCCATTGCAAGAAGAGTTTGAGTTCCGTCACAGAATCACAAAAGGGGTTGGTTGGGAGGGACCATGGTGCAATTATTCCAGGAGACCTCCCTACTCAAGCAGGGTTATCCCATCCAGACAACTCTGGAATACCCCCAGTGAGGAGAACTCCACACCTTCTCTGGGCAATCTGTTCCAGTGCACCGTCACCTACACAGGGAAGAAGTTTCTCATGTTCAGGTGGAACTTCCTGGGCATCAGTTCCTGCCTGTTCCTCCTGTCCAATTGCTGGGGACCCCCAAGCAGAGCCTGGTCCATCCTCTGGCACCCTCAAAACATGTCAAACTCTCAGCACATCACTCATGGTGAAGAGGACACAGGGGAGGGCGAGGTATGATGCATACAGGTGGCAAAAGCCAGGATTAAAGGATGCAAATGAAATCTGGCCAACTCGGTGGCTGTCACTGTGCAGACCCTCTGTGCCTGAAAACAGAGAGAGTTGAGCATTGTCTCATACCTGCAAGTATGAGGCCAGGTTGGAAAGAGCTTGGAGGAACTTGGTCTAGTGGAAGTGTCCCTGCCCATGGAAGGGAAGGTGGGACTGGATGATCTTTAAGGTCCCCTCAAAGTCAAACCATTCTGTGATTCCCTGAGGAGCTGTACAGGCCACGGAGGTACCATGGTACAGGAATGCTGCTGCTCAGGGGACACCAAATAGCAGGAACTCAGCACAGACTTCAGTCTGAGGGTTGAGGTAGGAACCATGAGCGCCCCTTATTGTTCTTTTTTCACCTGAACAAAGTCACTGGGTCCTCCTCCAGACCAGCAAAACTTAACAGAAGGCACCTGAGGGCTGGGGAACACACAGCTCACTCAAATGTCTCAAAAAGCAGTTTGCATCTCAAACCTGCCATGTACAATCCTTCTCTACACCTCCACATTCCCCTGCAGGGATGTGGACAGCATCCACTCCCCCCTGAGAGTTCAACTGACACTCAGAGAGCCCCATGATTTCAATTCAAATTATATTTCAATTCAAATTATAAAAGCCAGAAATAAAAAGCAAACATGCCAGTATTTATAGCTCCCCATTCTCCAGCTATGGAAGCTGTAAACGACTGCATATTTGAGATGCAATTCCAGAACAGCTTTGGATGGGGCTCAAGAAATCCCCCACTCAAAAATAACACAAGTGGATGGTGACAGTAGTGGATATATCTGTAAGCTGCTGTGTCAACCAAGGACATGCAGAGACACTGCCAGGTCATTTTTGGAACTGTTCCTTGGGAGGTTCATGATAGTCCAGGCGAGCTCATGGGCCACTACCTGGCCCATTCCCAGAGCCTGCCTTCCCAAAACACTCCCAGGTGCATGAAGGCTGATGGAAATCCAGCCCAGGACACTGAGGTTTGGTGCTCCCAAGGGTTCTGACTCAAACCAGACTTTGGTAGGAACTATCCAACCATTCTACTGCTCACCTGGAAGAGACCTCTTCTTCACTGGGAAGGAAAGTCAAAAATAAAATAAAAAATGTTCAACTCCACACTCACTGAGGACACTGTAAGGAACAGTCAGGATTGAGAAACCAAATTCAGAGTTGTTCCATGTGTTTTCTCCCTGAAGTCAGACCATGCTCTCTGACAGCCCAGAAACTGGAAGTGGTGAGAGAATTCTTAATTCACATTAACAAAAAACTCAAGATTCACAGGCCACCAAACTCCACTGGGTAGAAAATGCCTTTTAAGCAGCTTTCATCCTTTACAGGGTGTTTTTTCTAGGTTACACCCCAGGTCAGACTGGCCACATGCCTGTCAGAGAGATGCCCGAAGGACAGATGTTCCCAAACCTCTGTGCTTCTGTAGAACTGGATTCTTGCAACTGCTACTACTTGCGCTACTAAATGAAGAGGTACCACGGTGTTCCTCAGGGGAAGAGGGTGTGAACCCTCCTGTGAAGGTCTGAGACACTGCAATCATGGAATGGGTTGCGTTGGGAGGGACCTTGAAGTGCATTCTGTTCCCAGCCCTGTGCCATGAGCAGGGATGTTTCCACTGGACCAGGTTGTTCCATATCCCACTTGACCTGGCCTTGAACACTTAAATCCCAGCAAGCAGCCTGGATGGGGGTTGATTCATCAGACAGCACAGATCTACAGCCTGCCTGAAACCCTCCTGATCTGAAGGCCTGAACTCGGAGGGGCTGTGAAATCTCACCACAAAGTCAGCACTGCACAACCACAGCACATTCCAGGTCTGACAGAGAGCCAGGAGGAACGGTTCACTCGCCAGGCTCTCCCTTTCCATCAACCTACAGCCATCCATCAGCTTGGCCTCTGCCCTTGCCATTCTCCAGCCCTGGAAGCTCCATGAATTCCCGGTGCCCATCACCACGGGTATCATCTCGCCCACAAGCGGCTCCGGCAGCTTCCACCCAACTCCATGTGACATTTGGCTCTGGCCAGATTTAAAGCCATCTCTGCCACTCACTATTTGATTGCACCAAGATATTTTGTAACAAGATAATGAGCCCTAAATCAATGCAGGCATTCTAACCCCCAGTGCACTGACAGTCTGCCGGCCCTGGCTATCCAGTTTCAGCTATTTCCAAAATTGTTTGCGAGTATCCAAAGAGGATAACAAGTCCCTTAAACAATCCCCTGTTATTTTAAGAAACAGGCTGCATCAGCCCAAGCTGCAAAGCAGCAGCCAAGGCTCTTCTGGTGACCAAGTGTAAAAGCCGAAGGAGAAAGTTTTAAGTGGGAAAAAAACCAGCTTGGGGTTAGTTTGGGTGTTGGTTTTTTTTTTCCTTTCTCCTTAAGAAGCTGCAATGCTCCTGGAGGAGAGGAAACAAGCCCACACCGAATAGCTGTGTCTGAGAGGGTGATACATGTGTGCCTTTGCCCTGGGGTATCCTTTGCTGCAATGCTGAACCAGGAACCAGCAGCTCCTGGGGAGGAGGAGGAGGAAGATTTACAGGGCAGAGTGTTGCTCCACGGGAACAACATCTGAAGGATTTACAGCAGCGGTGGAGGGCAGGGATGGTTTGCAGGGATATAAACCATGGAAGAATGAGACAGCAGGCAGAGCCTTGCAGCCCTCAGGGCTATCATTTATTACAAGGGGTGAGGGTCCCGATGGTGTTTTAAGGCAGCTCAGCCTCAGGCTGCTTCCAAATATCGCTCATGCAGGGGACAGGCCCATCTGAAAGAACAAGCTGTGGCCTCCAGGTGTCAGCATGAGAAAGTGCTTGGCTTTCCCAAGGCACCACTAATCCAGGGACTCCTCTGGCATGCGGGGATATTTTTAAACGTCTTGCAGCTCTGGCTGGACCTCTTGGGTTTCATAAGGACTTTCCTTGTTTCCACCAGTCAGTGACAGTGCATGAGTTAAGCCCTGGCGCTTCTGAATTACTCCTCCTCACTAATTAGAAAGGGAGGGCGCCTTGCAAACCTCTGCTCGTATCTTTAAACACGTCTGCCCCTGGATTTCTAGCTCCAGGTCCATTGCTCACTTTCTGGGAGTCACTGAAGCCCTCGACACCAATGCAATGTCTCTGTAAAATGGTCCTGCTGCTCTGTGAGCCGCAGGCTGGAAATAAAAACTGGGTGTACTGGGAGGGTGGAGAGAACTGGACTACATGAGACACAACAAAGGAAAGAGATAAAAGCACCACCTGCTCTTTCAATACTCTTGACTTCTGGCTATCTCTCCACCTGGGCTGCTGGGAAGGGCTGTGGGAATTACCTGCCACTCACATCCAGGGGTTTTTCCCTGGGCAGAGCACTAACAGGACAAACACTTGCAGGTTTTGCCCTGTACTGTTGACAGGGCTTCCCTTGCCCCCTCTAACAGCACAGCACTGAACAGTTTGGTTTGCCTTATTTTCCTTAAGGAGGCATTTTCTCAACTCCCCTCCTGAAAGATTGACATAACTAAGGGGTGGGGGGGAAGGCTGGGGAGGGCAAAGGGGTAGGGAAGACAGGAGAAAAGGGGAATGGGAGGGAAGGCAGAAGAGTGGGACAGCTTCAACACCTTCCCCTCCAGCAACTGCTCAACTTCCAGCAGAAACAAGGAGCAAAGAGCTTCTGGCTGCACACACAAAAAAACTCCTCCAGCCTTCATGCAGAGCATCCAGGGCCAGCAGTGGGAAGCAGGAGGGAAGAGCCCATCATTACCCTCCTCAGCCCATCATTACCCTCCCTTTTGCCTACTGTGAACTCTCCAGGGATGAGCCTGAGCTTTCCACGAGCTCCATTTGGACCCGTGTGGAGGCTGGTGGTGCCATGGCAGGCAGCGAACCTTGTGAGTCACCAGAACAGATTTCCAGAATATTCTGCGTGGGAAGGGACCCACAAGGATCATCGAGTCCAACTCTTAAACAGCACCACTGCCTCCCTGGTGGGAATCAAACCCCCAGTCTCCTGCATGAGAGGCGGGGACACTCACCACTGTACTACAGTGGATTTTCAGGTGGCGGGTGTGAGAGGTGTCACCCTCACTCCAAAGCCCCCAGCACTGACCTCTCTTGAGCAGACTGGCCCGGTACCGGCCCTCCAGGGTGCAATTCCAGCGCTCGAAGCGGAACTGGTACTGGCACTCCAGGGCGCTCATGCTGATGGCCTCCATCAGGGTCTCGGCCACGCCGGGATCCCGCCGGCACATCCTGCGCTGCTTCTTCTCCAGCTTCAGCCGGTCACAGACCTTGTAGTGGGCTTTGACGGCAGCTTCCTCCATTTCTGAGGTCAGAGGGAGGATGGTCAGGGGTTCGTTCCCCGTCAGTCTGCAGAGAAACAGAGAGGGGTATAGCGGTGAGGAGAGGAAGGAATTTCAGGAAGAAATTCCTCTCTGTGAGGGTGGTGAGGCCCTGGCACAGGTTTTCCAGAGATGCTGTGGATGCCCCATCCCTCAAAGCCAGCTTGGATGGGGCTTGGAGCAATGGGATCTAATGAGTGGCATCCCCACCCACTGCAGGGAGGTGGATCTGGATGGTTTTTAAGGCCCTTCCAACGCAAACCGTTTCTGGGATTCTGTGAAATACAGCCCAGAGTACAAATGGGGTCAATGGTGGGATCAGGATCTCCTGGTTGAGCATCCACGTGGACCCAATGTCTGGGCCAGGAATGACTGTACAGAGTCAAGAAAAGGAAATATTTGGATTTCTGTTCTCTCCTGGCTCTCACACGGCTTCTTTGGACATAAACCCTTGGCCATCTCCACCACAGAACTGTGTTTAAAACTGAAACTGGAAAGAAATAATTTAATGTTCCTAACTGCATGAACTTGAGGAAACAGCAAAAATACGTGCACACTAGCATCAATGACCTGTTCACGACCAAAAACATCATTTTAGCCCATCAAGCAGAGCCAGAAAACAGCTTGGTAAAGAGGGTAGGGGCTGATTTGTCCCACCAAACCCCCAGAGACACACTCAGAAAGCACATAAAGCCACCCTGCCCTCAGCAGAAGAGATTCACAGATTCACAGAATATTATGAGTTGGGATCCTGACATAAAACCTACTGAGCCACAGCCTGAGGTTTGGGAGCAGGATACACTTTCCAGGAGATGCAGCCAAAAGCTTTTAAGCTCAAAACCTAAAAAAAAAAATGACCTGAAGCAGCTCGTGTCCCATTGCCTTCACCCCTCCTTTGCCCCAGCACAAGGTCCTTGACTGGTACAATGTGCAACAAAAGACCAGCCTACTGTTCCCGGTGTCAAGTGACAGAGCTGCTGGAAAAGGACCAGGCTGGCATCAGCCCCAGGGAGCAGAGAGGCTGCAGGAACATCTGCTGGGCTCAGGAGTGGTTTTTTGGCCAGGCTGGCTGTACCCCACTCTCCTGGCTCTGCCCTGTTCCGGCCAGGTGCCAGTGCAGGCAGTCAATGGGAATCACTATGCAGGGTTTTGGAGGACCTGAACACACACTCCTCCCCCCCGCCCAGCCAAAAAGGAAGAGTGGCTTAAATCCAGAACTGGAAACACGCTGGAACATTGCAATCCTGCACAGAGGAGCACGGGGATGGGTCAGAGCCTTGGACATCTCCATTGCTTCAGGAACACCAGGTCAAATAGGGAGGGGAGAACACACTCACCTCTTTTGCTGGACACAGGTGGAGCCTGGAAACCCTTTAAACCCCTCCCTGTCCTGCAGGAGCTGTGATTTGTTGTTTTTAACAAGGATTTCTCTCTAATCAGTAGGATGCACCCTGCCAGGAACACAGATCCTGAGGACAGGCAGCTTGGATGCTTTAATTCCCAAACCTCAGTTTGGGCATAAAATCCTGCCCAGATAAAATCCCAGCCAGCAACATCCAGCACAGACCCAGTAATTCCTGAGACATTGATGAGGTACCTTAACACCAGATATGGCAGGGAGGGAAAAATGGCTCAGTTTGGATTTTTAGGAGGACAAAGATGGGCAGGAGAATGTTCTCCTACAGTTCCTTTCAAAAGTATTAGGATGCCCCAGGAAAAAAACCAAAAAACAAAACAAACCTGCAGTGATAAAAATGCAGAGTCAGTGTTTGCTGGAAACACAGAAAACTGGTGTTACCCAGTGTAAGTTTCCCCCAAAATAAGCATTTTTTCCTAAAATTCTCCTCCCTCAAAACAATAAAAACATCCATGAGACCAAACAGCAAGCTCCTCTTGAAGCACTGACAGATATTAATGATATTTTTGCTCTGTGTTAACTGGGACGAAGCATGGACTTGGTCACAGCTACCCCCCCAAGGACAGGGGACATCCCCCAGCCCTGGCCCCCTCCTCAGCCAGAGCTCCCAGGAGGCTCATTCATGAGAAAGGTGCCTTAGTCTGTGGATTCCCAGGAGTGAAGACCTGTAACAAAATCTCCAGGATATATCATTCCTGACCTTCATCCTGCTCTGAAGGTTCATTCCTGCAAGCTGCCATGGTTGGCATGAGAGATCCTCAGCTGGCAAAGGACAGAGAGGGAAGCACCAAAGTACCTTCTACAGCTCCCTCTCCCCATTTTACCTTTCCAAATCAGCTAAATAGATGTCTGGAAAGAAACCACCCCAAGTATTACAGAGCAGAAGGCCACTGCAGCAAGGAGGGATATGCAGGAATTCATCCTACAGCCACGATTTCTGCAGAGCAAATCATGACTTTAAACTCCTTCCCTGACTTCCCTCAGCTGCTTGGCATAGAGATATCTGTGGGAAACCATATTTGGAGATCAGCTTTCCAAAACTTGCTGACAGCGCTGCCTGATCACATGTATCTTCAATAAAAGCCACCTAAATAGGAACAAAATAAAGATCCAGGGATAGGGAGATGGTAGAAAATAGGATTTATGGTGCTGCACAGCACCACAACACAACTGGGGGAAGAATGAGCCAAGCAACACATGAGCAGAGATCCATCCATCAGTGCCTGGGTTAGTGCTCAGGAGCATCCCTAGAATGGGGCAAGGAGTACATTTAGGGAAAAGGGCTTTTTCCAGGTGAACGCTTCCATGGGCAGAAGCCACACATACAGACCTCCACATACATTTTCCCTCCTCAGCACTGGATTTGTGCCCAGGGACTGATGCAGCAGCCTCAGCTCTGCACACACACTCCAGATGCCCCAGGAACAGGGTGCCATCAGTCACAAAGTGCAGGCAGGGCCAGGGAGCTCCACCTGACACGCTGCCCCAGAGTTCCACTGCACAGAACCTCCATAATCCCATAAAGCCCTTTTATGCAACCCAGGCTGAGTGAGGTCCTGTAAGGTAACGGTGTCAGTCGGACGCTTTCTCAGCTCCTCACAAAGACCAAGCTGTTCTTTCCAAGGAAATTTGTCAGGGGGAGGGTGTGTTTTTTTGTGTTTTATACACGCCCAACCCACAACTGTTATGATTAAACTGCCAGCCAGTGTTATTTCACATCATGAGCCTTCTGAGTGCGAGGTGAAGTGGACACCTTCCAGTGGAAGGTGTCCCTGCCTGTGGCAGGGGGTTGGAACCGGGTGATCTTTAAAGTCCCTTCCAACCCAAACCATTCTAAGCTTCTAAAAGATGGTGTGTTCATCCACTTGGAGCCTGGGGAGAGACCAAACAGCTCCTTGCACATGACCCAGGGAGCTTTAACCCTCTGGGTCTCTCTGAGGGCAACACGAATCTACAAAGTCAAGAGATCGTTTATGACTCAGGCTTTTGGACTCTCATGATCCAAGTGAGTCCCTCCCAGATCAGGGTATTTTGTGATTCTTTGATGTCATCTTGCCTGAATCTGCTCTGAATAATGCATTGGCACCATCCAGACCTCAGGAAGGACCTGGCTGCCCTGTGCCATACCCACCAGGCTGAGAGGAACCTCCTGAAGCATCATTTGCACTCTTCCCTTCCAGTTCCATCTCATCTGAAGCCAGGAAACCAGAAGGTTTATTATCACCTGAATTAATTAGCCAGCCCCATCCAGTTCACACTTACACTGCTGATGGCACCCAGCTTCCTCAGCTCTGAGCTTCATTTAAAACACTGCTAATTGCTTCGTCTTCCTGGAGTTCAGTCCCCAGGACCTGGGAGAGATCCCAAACACAGCCCTGCCACAGCGTAACTCACACCGATAACTGCACAGCCAAGTTTATCTGTGGCACAGTGGAATTCTTCCTTCCAGAGAGGCCATTCGAGACACATCCTGCTTCCAGCTCATCTCAGAAGTCAAGAGTTTTTATTGCCTCATCAGCTCACACTTTCATCAGCGTCCCTGGATTTTCCCCTTGTTTAAGTGGGGACTTTCCTGACGAGGATTTGAGGGGGATGACACACAGAATTAAGGCACCTACCAAGAATTATGAGTGCTCTCTCATTTTTGACTCATCAAGAGTCTCCTTTCCCAGTGCCACTGGAGACAGGAGCCAAGGTGAGCTGCCTTCCTGTAAGGAAAGGCCTCTGCTACACCCACCTGGAATGCCAGGCCTGTGGAATATTGCATTCCTGTCCCAGCACTTCCTCCTGGTGGGAGATTTATCCTCAGTGCATGGGTACAATGACTGAATTGATTCTGTTTTCACTTCCCACATGACTTTTTTGCCCTGCAATGTTGCTGCTCTTTCAGTTCGTTTTTCTTCTCCTTCCACCACTTTTCATTTAATACAAAAAAATTGTGTAAAATTGACAACCTGAACCCTAAACTTCACTACAACACCTAAATCCAGCACAACTCAAGGACACCAGAACCATTATTTTTCACATCCAACCACCTTCAGTTGCCCTCTCTGTCCCACCATCACACTCCATGCTGTGAAGCTTTTCTGAATTGATGGTTCCCTCAGATTCCAAAAAGCCAAGTGAATATTTGAAATATAAAAAAACCAGAAGTTCAAAAGAAAAATCTGAATTTCATGGGGAGTGATGAAGACTTGGTATATTTGGAGCAAGAGTTGGCCAGTGAAGAATCAACCATCTCATTCTGCACTGCACTGTTTGGGTTTTTAAGTGTTTATAGGTACCAGTGTTCACTCTAACTCAGTCCTCTGAAGAAAACCATCTCAGAGCGTTCACCAGCCTCAGTTCTGCTCTTCCCAGAGCTGTCAGAAGCTTTGGTGAACTCTCAAATCTGATATCACAAAAAGTTTTCTCCTCTTCTCTACTAAATAATTAAACCATAGTTCTGACTTGGATGGGTAGAAAGAAAATAGAGATTTTTTTTGCTCCAAGACACATTGTTCACCCCAACATTGAGGCACTTTTGTCTATTGCTGCCTTGCTTAGAGCACAAAATCCAAAGCAGCTCATGCTAGTATCAAAATTCTCTGCCATTCTCTGAAATACAGAGCCACAGGTTTTCTACTGATTTACACACACTAAAAAATATCAGACCTCCTTAAATCCTTGCATAAAAATAAGGCCACAGATTCCCCAGTGACACCTCAGCAAGTGTTTAGCCCCTTCGATTGGAGTTCTCCACTTCAAGCTCAATCTTTCACAGATTCACAGAATATTATGAGTTGGAAGGGACCCAACAAGGATCATCTAGTCCAACTCACCCTTGGTGGATTTTTTCCACCCATCTCCTCTGGCTGAGTGCGGGGACACTGAGGTCAAGAGGTGACAGGAGGAAAAGTGTTTCTCCCAGCCTCAGGAAATCCAGACCATCCAGACAAGACAGAGGTTAACGGCCAACACTCCACCTAGAAATCAAACCCAGCTTTTCTAAAACTCCTCTCTCCTGGGACTTCATAAGTTTCCTGCCCTTATCATCCACTGACCTTCACACAGGTTCCAGTTCTCTTCCTCCAAGATGATTCCCAACCAACTCTGCTTTGGGCTCACCTCTCCTAGTGGCTCTCCATGGCCATTGGAGAACTGTGGGAGACCATCCAGCAAAGCAACTGGACACTGAAATAATGAATGCAATTATTGCCATCACAATTATGTCCCGGTTGCTCTTTTGATCCTCCCCTTCCTCTCAAAATCAGGGTACACACACAGAGCCTTTCTTTAGGGGGTAGCCCCTCAAACATGACATCAGTCAACACTGCCAAAAGGTCAATTTGCAAAGACAAGTAGGAGCCCTCACCACAGTGACCACTACACAACTTTACACCCTTCCACCAACACACAGGAGGAAAAACCACCACTTCCAGGTGAGAAGCAGCCATTCACTACTCCCGTTCCAACTGAGAGCACATTATTTTATGTGTTTTTCTTGTGGAAGGTGTCCCTGCCCACAGCAAGGGCCTGGAATTTCATGATCTTTAAGGTCCTTTCCAACCCAAACCATCCTATGATAGAGGAAAATGCTTGTAAGTCCTTCAAATACATTTTAAGTGGTGGGAATTAGAAGGATGGAGAGGAGAAAAGCTTCAGCACAGAGGAACTTCCAACCCAATACATCCCACTTACCAGGGATGGAAGCACCACTCTCAATCAGATTCCTGATGAAAAATGCTCAAATACATTTTTGGGGGAGTTTCTTGAGGAAGAAAAAGGTACAGATTCTTGGAGGCTTCAGCCATTCAAGCTTGTCTTCAATTATACCTGGATAGATCAGTGATTTCCTCTGAGCATCTTAGGATGGACAACTCTGCTACACACACCTACCAGGGTCATGGGTCCTGTCAGGAGTCTTTTCCAGCATCCAGAAACAGGAGAAGTAACAGCTGCTTCTGGACAAAAGGACTTGTAGGTGTGACTCTCCAGCTCTCCCCTTCCCAACACATCTTTTCTGAATGCTAGTAGTACACACTGATCTTTTCAGGTGCTACCACAGAGATGTCAGAGTTTCCCATTTTAGCCTTAGATAAAGTCCACACACAAGTTGCAAGAATTCTCCCAGACTGCTGAACACACCATTCCAAGAGGAATTTCCCCAGACCAGCTGTCCTACATTGAAGACAGTGTTGGACCCCAAAAAGGGGAATGACGTATCACTTCAAATGGGATTTTCCTGTGAATGGGACAAGACAAAGATGGTTTTCTCCCAGCTACATGATGGTTGTTTTATGTATAAACAAGCCTCCAACCAATTTCCTGCCAAAACTTGCCCTCACCTTCTCCTGTACAAATTACCATTAAATTTGGCATGTTACATGTGAGGGCAAATAATTTCCTCCAATTGAATGAAAAGAATCTTGGTGAATTAGCAAGGAATACATTACTCTGTTCACATGTGCAAGGCTGGAGATGCTCTTGTGATGGTACCTTCCTGGGTCTTTCAACCCTTGTTGGTGTATCTGAACCACAGGGCTGAACTACTTCTTTCCTCCTCCTCCTCACTACAAACCTTACAAGTTTCTAGCACATCAGAAAAACCCTACATTTTTAAGGCAAATATCTCATTCCTAATATTCCCATGGCTTGTGCTGAGCAGTTCCCAGCACCACACAACCTTCAGGAAACGCTGCTGGCTTTTTGAGGAGGAGTTTTTCCACAGGGGAGGCCACAGGTAGCTTGGCCCCAAGACCTCATTCCCCTGGAACAACCCATTGTGTCCATAAGCAAGAGAAGGAGGAGAAAGGAGGCAGGGAGGGAAAGGCTGTTTCCTCTCCCCTTCATCCTCTCAAGAATGAAACAGCAATCAGGGAGATTTAAGAAGGATTTTCAACCCAACCTAAAACCAGCCGGTGCCAGTGGAATGCACAGGCCAGGCGGCAACAGGGGCTTTCACTCCTGATTTAAGAGGGAATTAGCTTTGCCCTTGGCAGCCTGTGCCAGGAATTACCCCCCTCCCCAGCTGGACAGCTCCTGGATGCCCACCACACAACCCACGGCTGCTCCTTATCCCCGCCAGTGCTTCTTTTAATTTAATTTGGGGGTTTTTGTTTAGCCTACCATAATTTCTGTTGGCCTGAATCCTGGTAAGGTTTAGCTGTTGTGTTCTAGTCAAGGGAAGCAGGAGCAAAGAAATGGAAGATGCAGGAACAAACCCAGATAAGAAAATGAAGGGCTTGTTTTAACCCATTTTAACCCCTCCACATGGTCTGAGGGGGCAAAAAAGGTTGCAGAATATAGGGGTCTTTTGGTTATTGGGGATTTTGGGGGAGTTAGTTCTGGTGTTTTGTTGGATTCTTTTACACTGAAAATCCTGCCATCCCAGTAAAAACCAGCTCAGCTCCACCCCTGACACAGGGCTAGAGTAGTTCATGCTTTCAGGCACATGGTGTGATGTGCAAGGCCAGGAGTTAGACTTGTGGGATCTTTGTGGGGCCCTTCCAACTTGAGATACTTTGTGATTCTAATCTAGAATTGGGTTTAACGCTTTCCTGTGACATAAAATACAAGGGACATTTCTAGATCCAACTTACAGAAAATATGCAAGCCCACCCCTCTCCCTGCCTCGTTTTTGAGTAATTTTTGGTGGGATTGAGGACCAGGAGAAGACCACAAATGTTATGGATCACATGACAGATACAACATAGGAATTTATACCAGATATTCAAGACAAGAGACCAAAGGAAATGGGCCAGGAGCTCAACAGCCTGATTTTCTTGCAACCATGATGAACCACAGGCCAACTCCCTTCAATCTGTTCCTACTATGAAACTCAAATTCCCAAAAGCCTGAAACTCACTTGTGCTATAAACCTGCTGCAATAGCTTGGTTTTTCTGTTCCAAGCAAAGAAAACCCAAGTTCAGGTCTTTCTCAGCACGTTTCCTTGCCTGGGAAGAGCTGCACAGAGCAAAGGTTATTTGGCATTTGAAAACTAAAAAAAGAGTACAAAAAAAAATCCATAGATGTTTGCTTCTTGTGCTTTTTCCACTGCTGCTGCTTTGTATTTATTGCAGCAGGTTGATAAGTGAATTGGAAAGCATCATTCCCAAGGCCACAAGGGCATTTCCAGATCCCAAATCACCTCCTTGTCCACCCTTCTGGCTCTCTACACCTCAAGCTACTGCCATGAAGCCCAACCAAGTCCTGCAGATCCTGTCCAAGGCTGGAAGCTCCACAGGGAGCGTTTCACTCAGGGCAGTGCAGCCATCAGAACTTTTGATGCAAACCAGGCACAGCATTAAAAAAAAATAGTAATAATAAATGTTAGGCTCTGAGAATAAATGAGAACAGAGCCTTTTTCTCCCAACCAGCACCTCATTAAACTTCAAGGCTCAATGCCACCGGATGTTGTGAAGCCCGAAATGATGAACAGACTCCAGAAGGGATTAGACAAATTCAGGAGAGGAAGGTTCATCCAGATGGGTGATGAAACATGAGGGTTCAGGAAGCCTTTAAACCACTCCCTGCCAGCAGCAAGCAGGACACATCAGGAGCCACATCACTTGTCCCAGTTCTCCTTGGATTCCCCAGATGTCCATGCCTGGCTGGAAAAAACCTTTGATTTGACCCTATATGGCAGTTGTTGAGTTCTCAGCACCTAAACAGGCACCTGTGAGACACACCTTCCTTTGGCTACAGCATTTAACCACCTGGACTCTCCAGCCTGGGGATGACGGCAAGAACCAACCCAGAGGTCAAGCACACACCACACTAATATTTTTGCAGTTGTAGTCTTCAGTGCTTAAAAGGAGGTCTATCAAAAAGAGGCAGAGTGATTTTTCACATGGGCAGAGAGGGAATGGTTTTAAAGTGAAAGAGGAAAGACTCAGATTAGATGTTTGGAAAAATTACTGAGGGTAACCTGGCACAGGCTGCCCAGAGAAGCTGTGGATGCCACATCCCTGGAAGTGCTCGAGGCCAAGTTGGATGGGGCTTGGAGCAACCTCCCAGCAATCTTTCCACGTCCCCAGCGAGCCTCCCACCCACGGTAGCCCTCGGCAGGCCGGGACGTGGGAATGCCTTGCAGGGCCAGCCATGTGTCCGTGTCAGTCTCTCCCACCGCCCCTGCCAGGGAATGATCTGGCTTCCTAATGAATTGCCCATTTGTCTCCCTCACACCTCAGCCAGCCCTTTTGTTCAGCTTGGGAGATAAAGGCTTAGCAGCAGACATCATCCAGCAGGATTTGGCCTGCTCCTCTCCCCCCCTCCCTTGTCCTGTCTGTGGGATAAGTGCTGCCGTCCCTCCTGAACACTGCCCGGTCTGTTCTCGGCAGATGCTGCAGTCACAGAGCTGCCCTTGCCCAGACCACAGGCACTGGCAGCCAGGGAAAAACTCTCTGTAGCCAACACAGCAGCTTCCCTCGCTGCCTGGAGATAACCCTGTGCACACACACTCTCAGGCAGCACAGCAGCTGAAGAGAAAAAAGTTTCACTCTCCAGACGACACAAATGAAGCTCAACCTTTGAAGGAAGTACAGACAGTGCGAAGAGCAACTCGAGTTCATTAAGACAGAGAAACAACTGGAGAATGAGCTTCTTCCTTGTTCCCCAGCCCTAGTTTTATATTCAGGACCTGGAGGACCCAGCTGGAAGCAGAGACTGGCTCCCAGTCAACTTCTGGATAAATGACAACTTGTAGAAACAAGCATGTGGGTTTGGGCAGAAGGAGGAGGGGGGTTCACCTCCCCCTCCCCTCAAAACACGCTACCCAGCCCCTATTAGATATCGGACGGAGGTCAGCTCGTGGAGTATTTGGATGGTTGGGCGGTTTGACACATCAGCTGATCTATTTTGGGAGCAGTTTACGGTTCTGCAATTCCTCCCCTGCACAGCAGCGACAGCTTTTCCACTCTAATGTCACATTATCCTCGTGGCAGGTTTCAAAACTAAACAGGTGAAAAAGCAAACTTTTGGGGCAGTGGAGAGAGCAGGATGCACAGGAGACGCGGTGGTGATGGGACAGTACAAGTTCATCCTCGTTCCGAGCCCTGACAAGAGGTTGTGGGAATGAATTAGGGAACATGGAGGTTGACTCCTTACACAACTCAACAGGAAAATACTGAAAGGCTCTTGCATGAAGGTCACCCCATGACTAAAGGTGTCTCGTGAGTGTCTTTCTGAAGCACTTGCAGTCCCGAGGTTCTAAAAGCCCCAAAGGAGACCTCAGTGGTCACATCTCCAGCCAAACCAACCCAGCTCTGGCTGAGGTTTGAAACTCATCAGATAAACTACCAGTGCAGGAGATTATGTTCTTGCTACTGTATCCTAGAACAGGTTCCCATGACACCAACCAACATCACAAACTACTGCCTTCTGCTCCAGATGGAAGGGCACAGTATGGTCCTTCCTTCCCTGCCACCCTCTGAATATTGCACTTTTCCCAGCCCCCAAAAGCACTGCTCTTCCATACCACAACTTGTCCAAACAGCGGAAGACAGAAAGAACAAGCAATGCAAATATCCGCCATCAATCTCCTGCTGTTCACTGACCACCACCAAGACAGGCCCAGGTCCCATACTACTCAAGGAATGGTGTCACCCTTCTTAAAAGGACTAAATCCACACCCAGTTTTGTGGAAGGAAAGCAGATGCTGTGACAGTGGTTAATCACAGGTGATGAATGAATAAGTAGTGAGAGCCAAGATGTCTCTAACACACCTGTGCTGCTGGCAGGACCCTCATGGGCCTTTTCAAGGTGACTTGACTACAGAATATTGAGAAGAACCTCAGCCAGACCCCCTTCTGCCAACACTTCTGGTGAATTCCCTCAGGATACTTGCTGACATAGCACCTACATCTTTTATGGTGCTATGTAATATCTAGATGAACAAAGTCCTACAAACCAAAATATTCTATTCCAGGCAGAGCCTCAGCTTTATTCTGTGAGTGCTGCTGAGCAGATGGGACTGCATATCATCCCTAAAAAACATGAAAAAGGAGAGCAATTTTTTTACATGGGGATAGGACAGGGGGAACAGAGCCTTAGGCGGCAACAGGTTAGGTAACAGGTTTGGCTAGGTTAGGTAATAGGTGATAGGTTGGACTCGATGATCTCTAAGGTCTTTTCCAACCCTACTGATTCTGTGATTCTGTGATTCAATTAGGTTCTAGAAGTTCTTCCCTGTGAGGCACCAGCACAGAGAAGCTGTGGCTGCCCCATCCCTGAAAGTGTCCAAGGCCAGGTTGGAGCAACCCAGGATAGTGGAAGGCTTGGAACAAGATGGGCTTTAAGGTCCCTTCCATCCCAATCCAATTTACAATTTTATGGTCCACCTTCAAAGCAATGCATTATTTGCTCAGTAATTAAAGGGAAAATCCTTCACACATTGTATTAAAGTGGCATGTGGGGCACAACCAACCAGTCTTAAGGAAAGCATTTCCTTCCTGTATTGATCATCCATCCTTCCAACAAAGTGGCATTAAAAAGGCAGAGAGGAGGACAACAAGCCAAGTGTTATACATAGCAAATTCTGATTAGATTATGAAACTTTAAGAAGATCTTAACAAGTGGACAGTGTGCATTTTACATAATTAGCTTGTTACTTATAAATGCCTTCCATAGTGCCAATGGCAGATTTTCACCACCTAAAATAGCCTAAAGCTGCTGGATTCAAGAGCTCCTGCCATCCCAATTTAGATCAACTCAAACACAGAAACCACGAGGTGGTTTCGTTGCACCAAGATTAAGGATTGAATCGGCTCTTGTGTGCCTGGATGTTGGAAGGGGTAAAAGATTACAGAGGGCAAAGACATATTATGTCACTCTGTACCTCGCCAGCCCAATCCTCACTGAATGTGAAAGTTGTTCCTCACAGCATTTTGTCAGATTTTGGAGTTACTTTGTGGGGGGGACAGAGCTTTGCTTTAAGGCTGGATGTCAAGAGGCATCGTTGTGGGATACCACAGCTGCATCCATATTCATTCAGCAGAGATTATCCATTTAGCTGCTCTCCCCAGCTCCATGAGACACATCCTTCATCCAAGTGGGACTGTTTCACCTCAGTTCCAAGAAGCAGCTCAGAGCAAGCCTTGAGTCACAACCACTGCCTAAAAAAGGCGACCTCAGGAGTAGCAAACCGGGTGAAGAAACCATTTAATTTACAAGTTGCTCATGTTAGAGAAATCCCAACAAAAGCAGAGCTACACTATGTTACTCCTTTTCCAATCCTGGTAATACTCTGTCCCAGTGCCTGCAGACAGGTAAAGGGAGAAAAACTTCCAATTCCAAGTAAAAAGTACAAGAAAATATGCTGGAAAGATCTTGAGGAAAAATTGTCTCATGGGAAGAGGGTCCACAGGCTTAGAGTTATCCCATCACCCAAGGCAGCTTCAACCAAATTGTGCAAATTCCCATTTTCTAAATCATCCACCAACAGCTCACAAGACAAGCAGAGCAGAAGGTCCTTAAATCATGGGTTACCCCAACAAAATGATGCCAAATCCTCACCTACTGAACAGCACAGAGATAAACAATGCTGCCATGGAACAAACCAGAGTCCTTCTAATATGCCATATAACGGCCATTTTTAAGGACTGAAGGGGAAAATGGTGTATTGCAGTGAACAACCCTGAAGTACTCGAGGAAAAAGGAAAACACTTCTAATACTTAATGGAAGCCCTACAAGAGAGCTGGAGAGGGACTTTTGACAAGGGTATGGAGGGATATGATGTGGGGGCATGGCTTCAAATTGATAGAGGGTAAGTTTAGATTAGATATTAAGAAATTCTTCCCTGTGAGGGTGGGGAGGCCCTGGCACAGGTTGCCCAGAAAAGCTGTGGCTGCCCCATCCCTGGGAGTGTCCAAGGCCAGGTTGGAGCAACCTCGGATGGTGGAAGGTGGAGTTAGATGATTTTTAAGATCCCTTCCAACCCAAACCTTTCTGAGATTCTATGATTTCCCTTCGTCTCAACAGTTCTACTCTTTAGACTCCAGAAATATCTTTCTGAGTCCGCCCTCCAGCAATCTACAGTACAGGATTTGAATCTTTTCCTTTAAAAAATTTGTCAAGTTCCAGCTGACTGCAGGAAACTACAGTGAGGTCAGAAGTCCCAGCTGAGAGATATCCGAATAATCTACACATTTGGGAAAAGGCAACTGGTGCACTTTCTACACTCTACAAGAATGACCAAGGCTGACAATCTGCCTTACAACATAAATTGTTTGTATGGTTTCAAAACACAGGATCCATTTCCCCATCCAGGGCTGCATAATCAGTTTTCCTAAATTTAAAGGCATTTAGCTCATCTCACTAGAAACAATTATCACTATCCCTAAATTCCACTTGGGCTCAAATGTTTGAGACTCCTTCTGTGAAAGATTAAGAGATCCAGAAATTTTGTGTCTAATTTATTCCTTGTGACTTTCCTGGGGAACTAGAAGTGGAAGTAGTAAAAAAGACGATTATTATATACAAATGACCTGCATTTCAGCCACTCAAGGGCCAGGAAACAGCAGCATAATTACGTATATGCAGTAGGAAATCATATCTATTTAAAAGGTTATGAGACCACATTCTGCATGAGATATTCTTTTTCCAGAGTCCCACCTCGTCTTCATTCCCTCAGGAAAACTGGAGGGGAAAATAAAAGCAGTGGGCCATGGGAGGAGCAAACTGATCTCCTGAGTACCACTTTTGAGAATTAAAATTCATCCTAGCAGGGCCACAACAGAGGGCAAATTCAGTCAAAGAATACTTAAGAGTTGTGCCCAAGACATTGGCACACCTCATTTTCCAGTATTTAGGTTTCCCTAGTGTGACAACTTAGTGTGGGATGACCCATAACAATTTTAAGTACTTTAAAGGCACAAAAAGAAAGCTGACTCTCAGCACCAGAAGGGATCTGCAGATAAGTAGACCCCTGACAGCTTTCTCTTGAGTTCTGTGTCTCAGCATCTTAAAAACACCCACGAGAAACCAAATGTGTTTTCCATCGAGTACAGAACGTGGATAATGTGTTCTAAATCAGCCTCAGGGCCACGTGGTTAATGAGAAAGGTCAAGAAATATTCAGTAATTGCCCATTCACTGAGAGGTGAGCAACTTGCAGAACAAACCTTGCATGTAATCATGAGACCAAATTCCATCGCCGTGCAGGCACAGACGAGATGATTGAGGTCACTCCTACAGTTCACCTCTGAAATCTCCCAAATTAAACTGTGAACCCTTGCATTAGCAATGATTGTGTATTAAAAGGCATCTCCAGATACCTCAAGTGTCAGCATAAAAATCACACTATCTGGATTCACTTGCAAATGCTCTTTGGTGATTATGCTCAATTTTTCACGGATCCGCCAGAAGTTGTGTCCAGAACTACAACAGACAAGCAAATTCCAGGGACTTCAGCCTAGACCTGGGCTATGGATACACACCAGGGAAACCCAGTGGCATCTAAAACCAAAAATTTAGTATTTCTGACAAAGCAGGTGGAATTTTATCCAATACAGAAAATAAAAATTAAGGAGAAACATTAACGTGCCCCCCCCACCCCACCTTGGGCATATCCCATAAAAAAGCTTTGCTGCAAGTCCCCACAACCAACCTGAGTCTCCCTTTTCAGCTCAGCCCTTCATAACCTGACACAACCAGTAATAAAGAACACTGAGAACCCTTCTCAAACTACTCCATCAACAGATGCTCATTAGAGTTAATCACAACCAGAGCAGCTCCAGTCTGAAATGGACTTCCCATCTGTCTTCAAAATGCACGTGGGTTTGCTGTACAATTCCCACGTCCCACCTATTTCAGCGGGTCTGGAGACTGAGTCGTCATTCCCAGGATGCTACAGGGCACAAATACATGGAACTTATCAGAATCAGAGGTGAGAGGCTGAATAATTAAAAAAAAAATCAGAAGGATTTAACTGAATTCTCAAGTGTAATAAAGGTGCTCAGTTATAGAATGAAATCCAAAAAAAAAGTGAATGATACTGGAGCAACAGTAAAATGGTATTTGCAAGAAATAAAAAGAACATGCCCATGAATAAATCTCCCCAGCATGTTTCCTCACCATGAGGATAATCAGGACCAGAGTTACCCACTCAATACCAAAAAATATGAAAAAATTCAGCGTAAAAAGTTAAAATTTGGTTCAGCCACCATCTGTACCCTGTTTGCACTTTAATTTAGCAGGAATTATGTCTTCCCCTGAATCCTGTGGCAAAGCATATTTGAAAGCAAGGGTATAAATACAAGTTGAAGAGAAATAAGTCAGGGATTCAAGGAAGCTTTGAGTTTAAACCGATACACACCCCAAGGTAAGCTCTCTTTGGGGGTTTTTTTGTACAAATGGAAGCAAAATTCTCAGCACTTTCAGCAAATCACTGCACAACAAGGTTGTTGAGGCAGCAGTTGAAACCCAATAGTGCTGCGATGAAACTTGGCTACGTCCTTCCCTTGGGTTTTACGTCGTTCCCTGGTAGACAGGATCGCATTCCCCATCCCCTTTCTTCATCTGAGCTCGAGACCTTCCAGTTGGCCCTGTGTCAAGAAAACTGTCCCACCCCCAGCCTTGGGTCTCTCACCACTCCTGCAAATTCCTTCTGCCAATGCCTCCAGGGACCTCCCCGGCTCCCTGAGGTTACGGAGGCATCCAGCGTCCCCTGACCTGCATCCCCACAGGACTCCATCCCACAAGTCTCACACCTCACTTCCTTGAAACTCCACAAGGGTAGGTTACAGCTCTGAAGGCTCAACCACAGGAACAAGAGTGGCAGGAGCTCGCTTGCTTTGCCAGCTCTCGCACCACCACAATCCCCAGAGCGACATTTGTTTTCTTGGTGGTGGAGTAAGGAATCCCTCCAGTTTACCCCCTTCTCCAGCCCCAAAATAGCAGTGGTTGAAAGTGCCTCAACAACACAGAACTCACACATGCAGCTGGAGCAATAAAAAAAAAAAAACCTGAAAACTAGAAATTAAGCAAAGACGTTTTATAGAAAAGGAACAACTGAGGGACACTCACTTTGTTGTTACAGGCTGACTAGCAGGCCTGAGGATGAAGGGAGCAAGAATAACCCATCCTAGCACACAACTGTTGCTGTTTATCATCAAAAACCCTGTTTGTATTCTTTTTTCCACCCTGTATCGAAGGGTTTAAGCAAGTACTCAAAACCAGTCTCCCAAGCTCAAGACTCCCCACCCAACCTCTTGCTGAGGGATGTTCCTGTTGAGACTCTTGACATTTCAGTAACGATGTCTGATCTATTCAGGAGCTGTCAAGGAGGAAAGTGAATTTTAGCAAACAAGAAGGAAAAGAAGGCCCAAATGACACAAAGGTAAGAGGAAACCTTTCTACTGGAGCTCTGTAACAATTTCTTTGCGAATCAAAAGCGTTCTTCACACTGAAATTTTCCTCCAAGGTAAAGAGGGCTTGCAACTAATTAAAGAAGACCTCCAAGTTTCCAAACTATTTCAAGTGATAAAACCAAAGTTACAGCCTGAAAATAAATCATAACAGTAATATGCACACACTTGAGAGGAGAGAAAAAAAAAGGCAGATATAAACCTACACTGGAAAAATCTTACACTTAGGGCAGCCAAAATGCCAGTTGATACATGTCACATTTGGGCGCTCCAGGCAACGCTATCACAATGGCTAATACAGGCAGGCAGGGCTCCAAGATGAATGTCCAAAGCCCAAGAGGACACACAGATGCTCCCTGGAGCCTTAAGAGAACAGTGATGGCATCTCAGGCCTTTTGCTGAAGCTTTCACACACGTTCAGCATCCTGAGCAGCAGCACAAGTCAAAGCAAGGCTACGACCTTTCAGGCGCCGTTATGGGCTAATCCTTCCTGAAGGAGGGCCTCAGAAAACATTTGGATTGAAGTATCCATGAGATTAAGATGTTTATCCGTCCTGTATTCTGCACAGTTGTGATTTTAGTGTCTCCTGGCTGCAAGAGTCCAGCAAGACCAAGTGCCAAGAGGGAAAGAGAACAACCCAGGCAGAGGGAAGGGATAGCAACACTAACAAACGCTTTTGTGTTTGCTGGAAACCCGTCACCAGCCTGCAGATAAAGGAGTGAAACAAAACCAGGGGAGATTTTCCCCCAGCTGGAAATACCTTGAGTGGCTGAGTTGACAGATCTATTGGGCACAAGAAGAACTAAGAGCAAAATGTGAGACTACGGAGAGGGAAACGTTAAGACTTTCCAGGTGTTTCTATCTGGCTTCAGCCAGAAGTGCCATGAACTCCCTTAAAGCCACCCAAGCCTATCAACAGCCCAAAGCTCTCTTGGTACAAATGCTAAGAAAAGGTCAATTAACCCCTACTATAACTGGAGAAACTGTTCCAGCAACCACATGCAGAGATGAGGGTCTCCCGTTCTCCCATTCCAACCTGGAAGTTGGAATTCCAGCTGGAGTCCCCATGGAGAAACCTCATGGGGACACTCAAATCATGGAATACCTTGAGTTGAAATGGACCCATCAGGATTGTGAATTCAATTTGTGACCCTGCACAGGACACCCCAACAACCCTACCCTGTCCTTGAGCGCGTTATCCAAACACTCTTGGAGCTCTGACAGTCTTGGGAAGTGACCATTCCCTGAGGAGCCTGTTCAGTGCCCAACCACCTTCTGGGGGAAGAACCTTTTCACAATATCCAACATAAACCCTCTCTCAGTAGCTTCATGTTGTTCTTTTAGACCCTGTCACTGGTCACAAGAGAGCAGGGATCAGTGCCTGCCCCTCCACTTCCCCTCATGAGGAAGCTGGAGACTGTTATCCCCAAAAGATAACACTGAGCTCTTCCAAAACAGTTTTTCAGCAAGGGAATGAAAGACTCCAAAGCAACTTTTGCTATGTAGCACAGCAAACCATACTTTACACCAAATGGAGAAGAGTTTAGGTAATACAGCAAGAGGAAAGATGAGGACACAGCAGCCAGAGCATTCCTCAATACACACAGAGTGAGGAGACAGATTTAGGGCCAGGTGACCAGTGACAGACTTTCTATCTCACCTTCACCTTAGAATAATTACCATTTGCAGAGCACCCTTGGCAGTTTACAAACTCCAGGGTTAGGAAGCTCACACCAGACATCTTTTGTTACAGACACCATAACATGTTCCAGCACAGCAAATCCACACCAAGGCTTTGCAAGCACTGCAGTTCCCCAGACAGAGTTGTGGACTGTCCATTGCTTGGAAGTGTCCAAGGCCAGGTTGGACAGGGTTTGGAGCAACCTGGGACAAGGTGTCCCTGCCCATGGCAGGGGGATGGAACTGGATTATCTTTAAAGTCCCTCCCAATTCAAATCATTCCATAGTTCTACAGTCACAACTTCGAGTTGCATGAGGACATAAGACAAGTTATCCAGTGCTTCCATGAGTTTCTGGGCCAATACCTACTGTGGCTTATTCAGGATGATGGGGAGTTGGTCATGGGTAAGGATGGTCCCTGATAAATTTATGTTCCTACCAATTTGGTCATAATAAATGGATGAGTGGATGCAAGAGAGAAAGATGTCAGGATACCACTGGACCTTCCCCAAGCAAAAAAAATGAAAAAGAACATTGGTTCCACACTGAAAGCCCCAGGTTTAATTTTAGAGCACACTCATCCGATTTGCTTACATAATTTTCTTGATTTGGAAGGCTTTTTATTTTTCTTAGTGAGAAAAGCTGTCCAAATTTATCACGTTAAGTCGGGGGCTGCTTGCCCGTAAGGATCTTAAAATACATTGGCTGCGATTCTCCTTTTAAAGTTTGCATATCACAATTAGGGCAACATGGAATTAGAGCAGCTTTAAGAAGTGAGGTGGGAAAGAAACCATTAAAAGGGACAAATCCTTACCAAACTGTATTGGCACCTAAACACAACGGCCCACAGGTTGTCCAGAGGCTGCTGAAAACAGGGCAGCAAGAGATCAAGGAGTGTTCCAGTTTGAACCCATTAAGCAGGATGTATCTAAATCCCACAACAGAGATTTTAATTGATTTTAGGGTTTTTCAGTGATTCTAAGTACACCATCTTTCTGTTCGAGGTACATTTGTAACTGCTGGAGATGTTGGCCTTACCTAACAAGGCAAGAAAGAAATTTCCTCTTTGAGTGTCTTGCAAGTCAGTTTTCAAAGCCACACACAGACAGAACCTGGCAGCAGCCTTGACAGTACTCCAGACTTCATCTGTTCAGCTCCTGTACTCAACCACCACTTCATCACAGCAAGAACTCAACTTTTTAGGTTGGCAAGAACAAACTAAGATCACCAAAAGTCATAAAACCCTTACACCAGCATCCCACTTGATCCATTACTCTGAATTCTGACACATTTTTGTACCTGGAAGTTGAGCGGCATGTACAACAGATACTTTTCAATCCTGTGAACAAGTTGCAGGAGTAAAAAGAAAAGTTCAATTTACAGTCTACAGATAAAGCAAGGAAACCTCTCCAATCCCATTAATGCCACCAGCCAACATCCCTCAAATCGAAGGCTCACAGAAGGTAGAATCCAGTTTAGACATTGCCAGGTACCTTTTACCTACTTGAAACCCCATTTTAAGGGCCACTCCAGCAGGTCCTTTACCCTCCTGCAATGCACAACAGAAGAAGTCACACCTTAATTCCATGTGGGTCTAAAAGGAAATTCAAGTCTAGGCAGATCTTGCATTCAACTTTCCAGCACTCCTACTACTTGCAAGAACAAACACTGGAAAAAACCATTACCTCAGAGAGGCCTTCAAAAAGCTGTCCTAGAACAGTTACAGAATCCCAGAATGATTTGGGTTGGAGGGGACCTTAAGGATCATCCCATCCCACCCCCCTGCCATGGGCAGGGACACTTTCCACTATCCCAGGTTGCTCCAAGCCCTGTCCAACCTGGCCTTGAAGTATCCCCCAGAAAGACCTTCATGTTTTCTCAGGAGAAAAGTTACAACTTGGCTGCTTACAGGAAAAGCGATGTGTTCTCAGCAGTCACCGTTTTCAGTACTTACCAGAGCAACAGACCGCCAAAATATCTGAAGAGATACTAAAGGTGAAGTCAAGGGCCTCATGTCTTAAAGAGCGAAACAGCAACACACCTCACGGTGCCAAACTCACCAGGCATTGCCACTAAAGTCTAGGGAGACAGAGGTCTTCGCTCAAGTAACTAAAAATTTTAAAAGGTACGTTTTAATGTACTCTTTAAGCAAGAATAGACATTTAGGTTAGATACTAAGAAACTACTCTTTACTCAAGAACGTGGGGAGACCCTAGCACAGGTTGCCCAGAGAAACTGTTGCTGCCCCACCTCTGGAAGTGTCCAAGGCCAGGTTGGAGCAACCTGGGATAGTGGAAGGTATCCCTGCCCATAGCATCTTTAAGGTCTCTTCTAACCCAAGTCTCTTTAAGGTCTCTTCTAACCCAAGTCTCAAGAAAAAAACTCCCAAAATCTGACTACTGCTCCAGGAAGCTTAACCAGAGAAACCAAATCTTACATAGAACCACATCAGCCAACATTCATATTGTCACTGTTTGTTCCCGCCTCATGGCCAAACCTGAAAACATCCAGGGACTGAGGAGCAGCCTGGTGATGTCCTTCAGCCACACACAAGCTGCCATGGAGAGGGAAGGAGGCGCTCCTTGGTGGTAAGAAAATGGAATTAAATGAGCTCATGGCTCAGCCAGAGCCATAAACAAGACCCAGGACAGCACACCGAGTCCTCTGAGGGATTGCTGAGCTGCAGTACAGAGGGGTCTCGGAGCCCCCACACCCCAGGACAGCAGCACCTCTGTCCTGCTTATGTGCAGCGTCTCTTCCCTCCTCTTCAGCCTGCAGGGATTCCTCATGACAGCCACAAAAAAAGCCCCCAACCTAAAGAAACTAAAGGTTTGTCCCCTCCCCCAAAAGATCCTTATATAGCTGCCAGCTGCTGCTGTGACCACCCAAACTGCTCCCCCATTTCTCAAGTGATGCTAAACTAAGTAGAGGAGCTGAAATACCCCGAGCAGGAGGGGAGGGTGAAGTTACACAGGGCCATTAGTAAAATAAACCTTCGCTCTGGCAGCCTGAAGAAGCAGCACCAAGAGCAATGTTGGCACTCACTCCTCAGGTTTAACCCTTCCTTTCCTCAGCCACCATCCCCTGGAAAGGTGACAAAGCTGGGCCAAATAGCCATTCCCTCCCCAGCCTGCCGGTGGCCACTCAGCAGGGATTGAATTTAGACCAAGAGCAGCAAAACAAGGGTCTCAGGGGAAGGGCCAAGGGGCCAGGATGGTATTAAATCAGGTAACGAGCTGCAGGGATACAGCTGAGGGGATGAAAAGCTTCACCTGCAGAGAGGTCAGTGTTACCTTCTCTCCTCTCCGTAGAGCAGAGCCAAAATATTTAGGGTCAATATGTAAGGAAAAAAAAATCTCTTGTGACCATTCTTCCCCTCTGCTCAGGGTTCTTCCCTGGCACTGGCAGCATTCCCCTCTTCACCCCAACACACTCATCATTTGACTCAAAACACAGCAGAAAACCCCACCCCACTCAACTCTCTCCAAAGCAAGAGTTATCCTGCCCATTTTGCCCAGGGCACCACATGTAATGACTGTTTTCCATTCAAGCTTCAAGGAAAATAGAGGCCAAAGTCTTTCACAACCACAGCTCATCCTCCACTGGAGAGTTAAATTACCGAGTTAAGAGCATGATTGTGCCGTTGGTCAAGTGTTCTCAGTTTCATCCAGTGACTTCAGGACAGCAGAGAAAATCTGGTGTGTGACTCACTGCCCTGCGTTTTTAAGTGAAAAAGCAAAGACCTCGGTTTGAAGAATTAAAGAAGAAAAAAAAAAGCAAGATCAGGAAAAGAAAATTAGTTAAAAAAATAAAGGAGAGAAAACACCACTAAAATACCCTGGGGGTTGGGCAACTTGAAGCACTGGATCAGCAGAGGCAGAAGCTTTTCAGAGGAGCTGGTTCACACATTAGCAGAGGTAAAATGTTTGCAGTTTTCTACGTGAGAGGCTGCCTATATTAGTCATCTGTAAGGGGACACTGCAGCAATGCCGAAGTGGAATGAATGGAGCACAGGAATGCAAAGTGGGGTGGTTAAACCACATCAGTTTTGGAGTGCCTCCTCCAAACAAGGCTCTAAAGCACGCCCTTAATTCAGTTTAGCCTGATTTGCATTGAAACCAAGTGTGTTAAAGTGAATTAAGGATCTTTAATCCCTAAGGAGAGTGTTTCCACCAGGGCTAGTTAAGAGTAATTGAACTAATCCACTTTAAAAGTCAGTTCAGATTAGTCGTGCTAAGTGGCTGTGCAGATGAGGCCTGGGAGCACAGGGACTGTCTCTAGCATGCAATAATCCCATCAATCTGCCTCTGGAGCTGCTCTGGGAGGACAGGGAGAGAGGCTGGGAGGGATCCAAAACACTCAAATAAGAACGCTAATAGAAATGTCTACTTGTGCTTGACAGGTGCCATCTGGTTGCAACCAAAGGCATTTTCCACGTGTATTTTCTGCACAGGCCGTATTTGCTGGATATGGCCAAGGGGAAGCTGGTATTTATGGGCAGCTCAGGGACCAGGATACCCACCCAAGGACCACTGGCATCTCCTCTCTTCCAAGCCACGCTCAAGGCTCACTGAAATATGAAATACAAACCTCCATTCCCCCATCCCAAAGATGTCAGAGGATGTACTTGGGCTCAATGGAAGACTGATGGGACCAACTTCACCACACACAAATGGCCGGGGGTGGTTGGTTTCCCCACAGTGCTGTCACACTCGCCCTACTCCCAAATTGTTGCCCGCTTCCCACTAGTTTCCACCGCAGCTTTTCAGCTCGACTCTACTGGTTAGAGGAGAAGCAGTTCACAACTCCCACAGAAACAGAAAACAGGAAGCTAAAGAGGGACAATAGGAATCCAAGAGAAGGCTGAAACTCCCCCCAACCCACATCCTGCCCCAGTTTTTCTCCCAGCTCCCCACCCAGACCGGGCAGCAGCACCGAGCAGGCTGAGCGCAGGTTTTGCCTTTCTAGGAAAGCACTGAGCCCCTGTTTGCTCCAAGCACACTTCTTCCCCAGCTAAGAATAATCCCCCCAGCTGCTGTTTGATGTCCACATTGCCATGGATGCAGTGTTTTTTATCTGGGAGATACACAGGGCAGAGGGAGCAAGCCTGTGTGTGTTCGCTCGACTTAATGTTTCCTGTGTGGTTCAGGCCATTTTACCTACAGGTATGTTTATCCCACTACTTGAGCAAACCAGCAGACTTTTTAATGGAACTGTTGATATTTTTCCTGGCTGCTCCTCCTGGAGAGAGGCGAGGCAGTGTACAAATGAAGTTCATTCCTAGCCCTAGCTTGAAGCTACTCTTCTCCTCCAGGGACCGCAGGGAATTGAAGGTTTCCATTGCACTGGTCAGGTTTCTTCCTTCTCCAGCCTTCAAGTTTTAGATACACAAACAGAGGCTCTCAGGCAGCTGACAGTAGCAAGAGCAGTGCTTTAAAAGCAAGGGCAGCAGCTGCCCTGGAAATCCAGCCACACATCTCCCAGCAAGGCTCTGGAAGAGGACAGCAGGTACAGCACTGCTGCACCCCTAAAATGAAGCCTCCACTGCTCATCTTGTTTTGCAGTCAGATCTAGTGGGCTAAAGCTTGTTTCCTGCTTATGAACACTTCAGGGCTCACTAATCCATCTGTAGCACCCCCACAGGTTTGTCCCTGAACCCCTTTAATTGCTGCAACAGGAGCAGTAACTCCAAGCCAGAGGGCTCTGCTTCATCAGGCACCTGCTGAAGGCAGCTCCAGATACAGTCCAACAGCCCTCTGGGGCTCTGGGAAGAACCCAAGGATGCACACCACATCCCTGACCCAGCTCACTGTAGGAACAGTCCTATTTTATAAGCTGAACTACCCCGAGTTCAAAGATGTGCCCAAAGCCACACAGATCCTGAGCAGCCTCTGTTCCCTTCACCCCCATGGTGAAACTGCATACAACTTAAACCCCAGGCCTTTGAATACACCCAGAAAGATCAGACACCAGCTCTGGAGGCCCAAAAGCATTGAAAGGAGTCCCTCCAAGAGCTCTGGTAACAGAGTGAACAGCCCCACACACGGGCAGGAGCATCTGCTTGGACAAGGCCACCCAAGTGCCCCTGACCCCATCCTGCTGATGTGTCCAACAGCAGCAGAACATCCCTGAGAGCAGCTCAGCAGCCTCCCACCTCCCAGTGCTGGAGCCAGCAGCCTCAGGGAAAGATGGGATCACCCCCCACCTCCACCCCACAAAGTGCCCCACTGCCAGCAGGGAGAGCATCCAACCCCAGCCAGCCGAAATACACCCACTGTCATCGTGTAACAGGGTCACCCAGCCCAGGGCAGGCCCAAACTGAGGGATTTTTGTCCCAGTGAGTCAGACGAGGCCAAGCAGTCGATCTCAGCTCCCCCCTGCCAGCGCCAGCTCCCGCTCTCAGAGTTTCCATGAGCTTTGCAGCAGCCCAAGTGCCTCAAGGGATGCAGTGATGAGGGAGGATGCCCTTCCCTTACCCTGGCACCTCCCACAAAGTAATGTCTGGGGTGGCCCTGGTGAACCCATCCATGCACTGGGGTAGACTGGGAACACAAAATCCGCAGAGACAGACCACAGTTACTTTTAAGGCATCTCCACTACATCAGCTGAGGTTTGTTTCTGCAGGGTTGGTGATCCCAGGGCAAGCTCAGGAGACAAGTGCAGGACTATGCCTGGTCCCACTCCCCTCCAAACACCTTCTCTTTAGCCCATCAGATGTGATGAAACATCTTCATCAGCTACAGAAACCACTATGCACGTTACACAGCTGGTAGCCCTGACCACAGGGACTGCTGAAAGCCTTCTTTAGCCCAGCTCATTCTCCCAAGAGCAGCTCTTCAGTCCTCTCTTCAAACTCATGCTAAGCCTCTGGATTTCCAGAGTCAACACGGGACAAGCCAGAAGATAGAAACAGTCCCCGGGGATGCAACACAGCTGTGCTAATGAGCCAAAGGAAGTGTTGGATCTTTGGTCAGACCCTGTAATTCAGCTCAAGTGGCTGTTTCACCTCTGGCCTGTCAGATCAACTTGTTAACCACAGACTGGGAAACAGCTCCCTGCTTGCTCCCAGCAGGAGATTTCTCTTCAGCAGGGGCTGAAAACATCCCTACCCCCCTCACCACCCTTGATTACAGAGAGGCCCAGAGATGCAGAAAGAGGGCTGTGCTCTGACTTTGCCAGGTATTTCAAGATCTCACCTTACACTGGAAGAGGATTAGGGCTAGAAAAGAATTTTGTCAAGATTAAGCCAAACAAGTCAGTTCTTTTAAATCAAGTATCAGTTCTAGTGAACTGTCCCCAAGAGGGGTTTGGGCTCCAGGATTGAGTTTCTTGTCAGAGGAGATGGGCAACCCTGGAGAGCTGTTAAGCTGAACTGTGTCCCTGAGCTGGGAAAGGCTCCCTGAAGTCACTGACTGCACTGGGAGAGGCCCCTGCAGCCAGTACCAGGTGAACTCTCATCCCATGTGCCATAATCCCATGTGCTATAACTCAGGTGCCTCCAGTGTACCCAGTCCCACCAGCTCCCAGGTGAACACCTCAACCCCATGCTGAGACACTCTGGAAGCTTCTTCCTTCCCATCATAAGTCACACCTGAGCAAGCCCAAAGCTGAGTCTGGACAGGGCAAAAGCTCAGCTCTACAGGCAGCTCCTCTGCAGGAGGCACAGGGACACAGTGTGTGAGGGTTACAGATGCCCCCATACCTGACAAGGGACACCAGAAATCTCCTTTGAGACCACTGAAGAAGTTATCCAGACCTGAGAGGGTGCTGGGATACTTGTGCCTGAGGCTGGAGAGCAGTAGGACATAAATAAGAGGATATAAACCAAAACACAGTGGCATTCCTGTGTTAAGCTCAGGTGGAAGCACATGGGCTTTGTTAGCCTGGGTGTTTGGTAGTGCTTTGAGTGAGGTGTCCTCAGCCACACTGCCTTAGAAGAGGCTCTACATTCCCAGGACATAGGGCTGACTGGTTTTCCATGGCAAGCAGAAGACACCAAAGCCAAACCAAGATCTGGAGTAAGCAAAATTCCCTCTGGGGAACAATCTGGGACATCTGCAATGAAGACACTGACCCTTCCTGCAGACAAGGTGAGGAGCTCCAGTACCAAGGCCAAGCAGGGTAAATCCTCCCCCAAAAAACACGACCTAGCCGCCCTCACCTGCCAGGGACCTTCACACTGATTCCAAGCATGGCACTGCTTTGGTCATCAGGGAAAAATGAAGCCACTGCGAGCTCAGCTCCAGGCACAGCCAAGGAGAACCATCTCAACACCCAGCAGATGGGACATTACACCTTGACAGCTTCAGAGAACAAGGTATTTGCTGATAGCAATCCCAAATTGGAGCTGGAAAGCCTTACAGCATCCTCCAGACCAGACAGAACCACCTTCACCTACAACATCCAGCTGCAAACTCCAACAAAAGTGCACTTACACCCCTCAGGGCTGCCTGCCTTTGCTTTGTGGCAATGACATTTTGTAGGAAAAAAAATCACCTTCAGAGACAACATGGAAAATGAGGGTATTTCAAGCTCTGAGCTCACCGTAACAGTGAAAAAACAATGCACCCAACTCAGCAGGGGCTGACACGGCAAGGGCTAAACTGGGAATTAGGTGTAGGCAAACCATGAAGAACAGGGCACAGCAATGCCTCTGTGCAGTTTCTCTTAAGGAATCGGGTGGGATCCCAGCAAGGAGCCTGGCAGACCGTATGTGCCGGAGCTCAGCAGATGGACACTCTGGTGATGCTGCAGCTCCCACACACAGCCAAGCCCAGAGGGGCCAGTGAGCACCAGGGCACTCCCAGGGCTGTGGGAGCACCGAGCTCCCTCCCATGGGCAGGGCTGGGGAAGCTCCCACATCCCAATGATGGATGGCAGCAGGGAGCAGAAGGCACTCAGTGGAGGTGGAACTCAAAGGGTAGTAGCTTGCTCAGACTGCGGTTTAAGACAGGTATTCCTGAAAGTGTGGATGAGCCCAGCAGATGCCCAACAGGCAGGATGGGTGTTTTTGGAGACACAACCAAGTCCCTTTGAGAGGAATCACAGAAGGTTTAGGATGGAAGGGACCTTAAAGACCACCTTCTTCCAGTCCCCCTGACACAGGCAGGGGGCACTTCCACTATCCCAGGTTGCTTCAACCTGGCCTTGGACAATTCCAAGGATGGGGCAGCCACAGCTTCTCTGGGCAACCTGTGCCAGGATCTCCCCACCCTCACAGGGAAGAATTTCCTCCCAATATCCCACCTAACCCTGCTCTCTGGCAGTGGTAAGCCATTCCCTTCTCCTGTCACAGGTCCACAGGTTATTCTGAGTTGGAAGGGACCCACAGGATCATCTAGCCCAACTCCCAAGCAAACGCCCACGCAGGGATCAGGCCCACAAGTGTGGAACCACGGGCACCACGCTCCATCCATCCAAGCCTCCCACCATCTAGACCATGTCGCTGAGCTCCTCATCAAGTCTTCTCTTAAACACCTCCAGGCATGGTGACTCACTAGTGGAGTCCCACAGGGGTCAGTGTTAGGCCCAGCATTGTTCAACATCTTTATTGATGATATGGACAAGGGAACTGAGTCCATCATCAGCAAGTTTGCAGACGATACCAAGCTGGGGCAAATGTTGAACTGACAGAGGGCAGACTGGCCCCTCAGAGGGACCTTGACAGGCTGGAGAGATGGGCAGACTCCAACAGTATGAGATTTAACAAGTCTAAGTGCCAGGTTCTTCACTTTGGACATAACCCCATGCATTGCTGTCAGCTGGGGGATGAGTGGAGAGTGGTGAAATGGAGAGGGATTTGAGACTAATGGTTGACAGGAAACTTAATATGAGCCAGCAGTGTGCCCAGGTGGCTCAGAGGGCCAATGGCATCCTGACCTGTATCAGGAACAGTATGGTCAGTCAGACTAAGGAAGTTCTACTTCCCCTGTACTCGGCGCTGGTCAGACACATCTTGAGTACTGTGTGCAGTTCTGGGCTCCCCAGTTTAAGAAGGATGTTGAGCTGCTTGAGAGGGTCCAGAGAAGGGTGACAAGGATGGTGAAAGGACTGGAGAACAAGCCCTATGGGGAGCGACTGTGGGAGCTGGGGTTGTTCAGCCTGGAGAAGAGGAGGCTCAGGGGCAACCTGATTGCTGTTTACAACTACCTGAACGAAGGTTGTAGCGGGGTGGGTGTAAATCTCTTCTCTCACGCTGACAACACCAGAACAAGAGGACATAGCCTTAAACTGCACATGGGGAGGTTTAGACTGGATGTTAGGAAGAGTTTTTTCACAGAGAGAGTGATCCCTCAGTGGAATGGTCTGCCCCTCCATCCTTCGTCCCCAGTCCTGCTCCAGCTCTCCTGGAGACCTTTTAGGCTCTGGAAGGAGCCCCTATGTTTCTCCAGGTCCAGACTTAAAAGATGCAGCTGCAGGAAGCTCAGTCAGGCTGTGGGCTCTGTGCATCAAAGAAATACATCTTTGCCTTCTCCCGCATCTACCTGCACATCACACACGATCCAGGGGTCAGACTCGAGACTCACCCTTGTGTACTTCAAAATAAACCATGAATTTTCCAGTATTAATAATAGAGAAAGAAAAAACAAACAATCAGACCACAACTAGATGGAATTCAACTCCTTTGCTTATCAGCTGACCTCTTCCAAAAGCACTTGGCCTTGAAAACAACAGTTGCTTGACCCTCTTTGTGTTGGGAGGCTGCTCTACAACACGGTTTTCAGAGAATTCCAACAGCAGCCCAAGGCTCTGGCTGAACTTCTGCCCATTCCTCCCAGGATCGCCAGGCCCATTTGACAGGTTTTTAAGCTAAGCTCAGATATTTTATGGGCCTCTCAGTGCTCCATTCACATCTAGGGGAAATGACATGTTGCTCCAGAGCACAAGAAGCCACCTCCTGCTGCCCACAGTCAATGGCCAGCTATGCTGCTCCAGCCTCGGGAAGACTCCGAGCACTTTTTCCAAGAAAGGAAAAACTTTTCGCTCCGGTTATGAAACTCATCCATCCAGCCCACAGCAAAGGCAGAGCAAGTTCAGCCCCGAACTCCAGGAGCACCTGGCAGTGCAATTAATGCTGTTTTAATCACCTCTGCTCATAAAATCCCATCCAGCCCAGTATCCCCAGAGCAGGAACTGCACCCTCCCAAGCCAGCACAGACTCAGCATTAATGTCACATACTGTCAAGTTTGCATGTTCAGCAGAGGATGGACACAAGAGCTGTTTACCTCTGTGTTCTTTCCAAAGAAAGAGTCCAAGTTTTTTTAACCTGTCACTTCCCCTTTCTCCCCACAAAAGAAATCCTTCAGCAACTGAATTAACGAAACACTCCCCACACCATAGAGAAGAATGATTTAGGATCACAAAGAGAACTGGAGGACTGCAGAGCACATGCAGGAGGCTGCTTGATCCATCTGGAGCAAGAAGGAGGGGAAAAAAATAAAATCAGGACAGATTTTTCTATCAGCTACAGCAAATCCTGTAACTGCTGTGTTTATCCATGAAGTCAAAATACTCCTTGTTCCACTTAGCACAGTGCAAACATGCATTACAATAAAATGTAAAGCTTACTGAGCTGATAAACTTCATGAGTATTTTATGACAGTATCTTGAGAGATAAGGCTCATTAGCACTTACTGCCACAATCTGAGGGAACCTTAAAAAGCACAGTTAAAAACAGAAGAGGGAAAAATCTGTAATTAATGTTTAAAAAAAAAAAAGTACTTCTAAAGGGTTAACCCTTTCCCCCCAGGATCATAACGGTGTCTAACTCCTCGGCTTGACCTGAGCTGGCTCCTGAGCTCTGGGGCCAGTAAGTCAGGAAAACAGACCCCATCATTCCAGCCTGCAGCTGGATTATGTGTTGGTCCAGGATCTGCAGGAGGAGCAGTAGCCCCCCTCCCGACCATTTAAGAGTGCAAACAACAGGCCCTGCGCTCCAGGGCTTCTCCTCAGACTGAGAAACCAATTGTATTAACACACTACAAGCCACCGGAGAGCTTTTTTGGCTGCAGAGAGAAAGGGCTGCCTCAGCATGGAGGGAAGCCAGAGGCTGAGCATGTTTGCAGTCTGGAAAGCCAGGTACATGAGACTCCTTGGATTGCTTCAACACACCCCCAGGGAAGCTGACAAGTTGTTACCCAGACAGTCTGGGAACTTGGGGTAACGGAGTTTGTGTCTAACAAAAGCTTTTGGCATGACCTAACCCAGTGTCCTGTCCTATCCAAGAGCCCTCTGCCTGGGGGCAGCTGTCGCCACACGGTGAGGCACAGGGAGCAGATCAAGGCAGGTCTGAGTCCTCTCCTCAGACATCTCAGAGAGCAAAAAGCAGGATGAGAGTTGATCCACTGTAAGCCCTGGAGGTGCCACATCACTCTGTGTCACTGGAGCAGAGATGGAGCCTTGGGCAGCACAAGTCCTTCCACCTCTGGTGATCCCAAGGCAACATTCAAGACACGTGCCCAGTGGGGATATTCCAATGAAACATCTCCAAAGCCTTGGAAACCCCCTTTTCCAACCCAAGTCCCTCATCAGAAGGCATCAGTGGGATAAAACAGGGAGATAAGATAGCTAAGCCTGGCCTTCAGCTCTGAGCCAAGATCTCTAGGTGCCACCTGCCCCATGCAGCTCTGAACCAGCAGCTCCCTCATGCAGCAGGAGCACCAGTGATGCTCAGTGGTTCAGTGCCTCCTCTGGCTACTCACTCATCCCCATCATAACTTAGCTCAGCAGCCTTCTGAGTTGACTTTTCCACCAAAAATAGCTTGAGGGTTTAAATATCATCATTTGTTAGGAATAAATACACTGCCAGCATCTCCTCAAATGAAGGGAAGGGAACAGAGCATGCCTAGGACAGCTACATCTCCAAGAGCTGGTGAAGACCTTTTACACAGGTAGACAGTGACAGGATAAGGGGGAATGGCTTTGAACCGAAAAAGAGCAGGTTTAGATGAGGTGTTAGGAAGAAATTCATGTGAGGGTGGGGAAGCCCTGGCACAGGTTGCCCAGAGAAGCTGTGGCTGCCCCATCCCTGGAAGTGTCCAAGGCCAGGTTGCAGGAACCTGAGACAGTGGAAAGTGTCCCTGCCCATGGTAGGGGATTGGAACAAGATGGTCTTTGTGGTCCTTTCCAGACCGTTCCATGACTCTCCAGGAGGCAATTACTCCAAACCTTGCAGCTCAGTGGGTTAAGCAGAAAGAGAAAAGAAGAAAGCAGCAAAAACTGACCAAACTCAGTTTGGCCAGAAAGATTCATAACTAAGCACCATCACAGTGGCTTCTCCATGCACTCACCCAGACCTTCCACTTCCCTTCCTCCCCTTCCCAATCTCACCCTAATTCAATTACCTGCCACCGAATAAGCCTTAAGGCCATTCTCATTACCCCACTGTAGAGCACAAGGCCTTTAATAATTAAACACTCATGGGCTTTTTGTGTTGGGGTTGTGGGGTTGGACTCCCTTTTATTGCTATTAGCAGCTTCCAGAAAGCAAGTTAATCATTCACCAGGCCTTTCACCAGGAGACCAGAGTCCTGTGGGTTCCTGGTCTCCAGTTCTGCATCACCAGGCCAAAGAATGGGACTCTTGCTTTGCCAATTATACCTAAAATATTCTAACAACCCATCTTCTCCCCTCAGGGTGTCATTTAAGGCACTGGTGACTCCTGAAAAAAAAAAAATTGCAGTATTTGGACACAGGGGCTGTGACCATTTTCATCATTAACTTCAGGGCAAAGAAAACCAGCCCCAGTGTCTTTCCACAGGAGGGAAACTGAGGCACCAGGTCATGGTTCTCAGGTCTCAAGCAACATGCTCAACCCAGTCTTTACACCAAAAAAACCCCACTAATTCCTATTTAAGTGTTGCTCCACCCTCTAAGCACAAAGCAGGCAGGAGGAGCTTTCAGGCCTGACCGGGGACAGATCCTGGTCCCTAGGGATGAAGATGCAGCTCTGGCAGACCTTACATACACAATTATTTTTCCAGGCATTCCGGGGTTTGTCACCACCCTTATGGCACTTCATCAAATCCAGTACCACTTCCAAGAACCCACACAAAGCAAATGCTGCTTCTGGGCACGGGGTTCCCTTGTGCAGAGGGATGGAGGTTTAAACACTGCTTTGGATCGACCCAGAGAGGCCAACTTTGGGAGAGAAGCCAGGCCGTCCCTACGTGACCATTCACTCAGCTCACAAAAACCAGGATGTGGGGGTGGCAGGGGGTGTGGAAAAAACACACAGATTAAGCCAAGCACAACCCTTCCTAGGAACCCCTAAAAACCCCAGCACCTTAAAAACCACGCAGAAGAGGCAGCAGGGTGGGATGACAAAGCCACTCTACCGGAGCTCCAGCTGTGTTTGCCTGCGCTCCGCATTCCTGCCTCGCCACCCGAGCCCAGGTTTTGTTTTTTTGGGTTGTGCCAGGGACCAGCTGCTCCATCTCACAGAGACGAGTTGGAAAAGCCAACAACACCCCGTGGCAACAGCTTTGCCGCCGGCCTGTGGCCCCACACCACCATCAAGTGACAGGTACGGAAATCCTGGATGTGCAGCAGGCAGTGCGTCCTGCAGGCTGGGGAAAGCAGAGAGTGTGGGCTCGCTTTTATCGGAGGTGACATTCCCGCTGATGCCACACGGTTGGAAGTGACAGAGGTCGGGAACTCGTGGTAACCCGTCCACACCACACAAAACACGATGGTTTGAAGGGACCTGCACGGTCAAAACCAAGCCTTACCCTTCCACAGCACCATCCCCAATAGTCACACCACGTATCCCAGAGGATCATCCAAACCCTCCTGGAGCTCTGGCAGCCTTGGTGCTGTGCCCACTGCCCTGAGAAGCCTGTTCCAACACCCAACTACCCACCCCAGAGCCATCACCCCTCCTGAACAGCCCTCCCAACCCAACATCCAGCTCTTTCCCGAGTACTTGTAGCAAAATCACACCCCTGAACTCCCAAGGTTTGTACCCCCCAGCATCCTTATGTCTGTGGGTACCTAATCTGCACCTGCCAAAGGGAATAAAAATATACTGCGCTTCCCACACTAAAAACCCCCACTGAGCAGCAAAGGACCTGCTCTCACTAGTGGTGTGTTGGTAAATTAGGGCAAACTATGCTTCCCTTCCCTCCCTCTCCCCCCCCTCCCCGTGAGCATTTGAGGGTTCCTGTTGCCTGCGTGCAGTGCAGGGATCAGTTACATTTATGCAGAACATTGCAATCTGTCAATATAAACACTATGTAAGCATGAGCCACTTGTAACATTACTACTGTCTTTGACAAGTGTTTGCAGAGGGGGCAGAGCTGCTCGAGTCCTTCTGCTGCTCAAGGAAAGCAGAGCAAATCCCAACACGCAGAAAACACTATTTCCAGCAAGGGGGAAAAAAAGGGGGTGCATCAAAGCTGAATTAGACTAATTAGAAACCCAGAAAAATAGAGGGGGGTTCATTTATGGCCTGGACAGGTCACCACCTCAGATCCATGCACCAGGCAGCTCAGGGAAGCAGCAGCTCTGATGGGTTGGTTTTCCTTCCCACCAGCACCCGGGCACACCAGGATTGAAGTTCCTTAGCCTTGCCTGTCACCCCAGCACAGTTAATCTTGTCATCTGCCACTTCCAGAGCTCAGCAGTGCAAGACAACACAATTCCCAGATGCCCCTCTGGCATGTCCACCACCCCCAGCAACATCTGAGAGAGGAAAGCAACGGATGGGAGGTGCCCACACCCCGAGAGTGGAAGGTACAGGGAAAGCAGGGCTGGGAGGAAAAGCAAAATGCAATTCTTTCTCCAGGATCCCAGCAGTCTGAGGCTACTCCAAACTACCCCCACCAGCCAGTTGGAATATGGTGCAAATTAGTTTTCAGACAGCCCAGCGGCAGAGGCTGCAGCTGAACATAAAAGCTCTTGGAACTTTTGGAACAGCCAGTGCACCTCAGCACGCTGCTCTCTGCTGTTATCCCAAGGCAATGCTTCCCCCTCTGGTGCAGGCTGGGCCTGAAACAGTCCTCCTGCCCCAAAACACACCCTCAGCAACATCCTGATGGGGAGCCCTGAACGCACAACAGGCAATCAGGGTCATGCTCAGCTGTGCACACATGGTTTCTCCTCTACAGCATCAAGAAGTCTCATATCAGGCAATGTTTTGGTGCTGTAGCATCATGACATCTCTGCAGACAGTTTCCTCCAACTGTTTTCCAGTAGTTGGGGCTGACTCTAACCTTTAATCCCTCCTAAACTGGTGCATGTAGGGTCTCAGCTCCACACACCACTATCACTGTATCAGCTCCAGGTTAACCTGGCACCTGCTTGTCTCCTGCTCCAGAGGGGAGGTCAGGAACCACCCTAAAACAAAGGGAGAAAATCCTGTCCTTCACTTTGTGCAGTGAACCTTCAGCACCTCTCCTAACCAGGCAGCCCGGGGATGGAGCAAGGCAGCAAGAGCCCCATGTGCCCAAAGATTATCCCACACACTCCCCAAGCTCTGCTTCCAGAGGGCATTTATCATCCTTGGCAGCTTGTGCATCCCTCCAGGAACGGCACAGCCAGACTTCCAGGGCAGCAGCAGCAGCCCCCAGCCATGGTATTCCCACTGCAGCATCCCCTCCTGCTGCCTCACTGTCCCACAGGACAGCCACAGACATAACTACATGCTGACACAATCTTGTTACTGTGAAACCATGCCCCAACTCTGTCCCCACTAATTCCCCACCGGACCACCGAATTCTTTCCCTGAAATAAGACATTGGGAATGGGGGGGGCGGGGGAAGGGATCATCCACAGCTGTCCCTATCCCCCTCCAGACTGTGGAGGGGAGCAGCCAAGCTGCAGCTACACCAGGACATCTGTTTGACACAGTCCCCTGCACTCTGTGCCCCACCAACAACCCTGGCAGGCATGTCAGCACCCAGAGCAGAGGGGCCAGCAGGCCACTAAAAGGTGTCACGGTGGCTTTGGTGATGCCTCAGAGCAGGAAGGAGCATCCCTTCCCCTCCCTAGAAAAGGTGTTGCATTAACTGAGCCAAATCCAGTATTTTAGCTCAGGTGATGCATTCAGGTGCTCAGGGAAGATTTATTAGAACACACAGATGTGCCTCCTCACCTGGAGCAGCTCCTCCATGCACATGGAATAGCAGGAGGGGTCAATACCAGCCTTCACAGCACAGAGACCCCGAGCTCTGCAGGAACACACAGCTTTTACCAGGCAGGATTTCCTCTCTTATCAACATACAGAAAACCGCAGTGAGAAGGGCTCAGCTCTTCCACACACACTTGTCAGATCACACCAGGGACTACCAGGACCTGGAATCTCGGCACTGACTATTCCCAGTATCCCCAGCAGCTCACTAAGTGCAACCTCTGCTCGAGGCCTCTTAGAAGAAACAAAAAGCAGATTAGCAGCAGATGCTGCTCCTTTGCTGCGGCTTTAACCAGAGCTCGGGATGCTTTGCATAAGCAAACTCCACTGCACACCACAGCAGCCCCGGAGCACTTGGAGTGCACATCTGGCTGGGTGCACATCTGGCAGCATCTCCTCTCCCCTCCTTTTTGCCGGAGAGAGTCTCAAATCAGAAACAGCAGCCGTAGCAAGACAGAATAACCCAAAGCAATCAGGACAGACCCAGCAGTGCCCTTCCCTTGGCTCAACGTGCTCCCTCTCAAGTTAAAAACTCCACCAGCCGGGAGAGAAATCCCAGAAGGACCTGGGAATGAGTTACCTGCCGCCCTCCAGCAGATACCAGCACCGCACCAATTAACGGGAGAGCTCCAGCCAAGCTCCTCACAAACCCTGTCAGTCCCCAAGGCACAATTCAGCTCTCAGTGCCGGTGGTCTCCAGCAGACACATGAGCTCACAGGGCTCGCACAGCCCTCCCTGTCCCGCTGAGGGAGGAGAGGGCTTTTCCCAAAAAACCTGCACACACAGGACAGGCTGTTTCCTCAGAAAACCAGCCCCAGCAGCAGGAAGTTAAAACGGTTCTGGAGCTGGAAACAGAAGATGTTAAGTAGCACTGTTTGGAAAAGTTTGCCAGACCACAAGCAATGGACAAGCCTCAACACCAGGATTTGTTTTACTGGAAAGAAAGGGGAAAACCTCAAGTCTGCTAAAACATTCTCCAGGGCTGGTCCAGTGGCTCCTTCCAGCGGTCACAACACAACATCCCCCCCCAAAAAAGGCAAGAATCACCACTCTTGTGTGAGCTTGCCCCAAAATCTCTTCTACGGCCGCTTGCATCCCACTCCCCTCACAAACCCACAACATTTTCGGGTAAATAATTTAAAATTAAGGATAAGGGGCAGCGACATCCCAAAAAAGCAGAGGAGACTTAGCAGTGGGAAAGCCACGGGATCCTTCCCTGTGAGGTGGGGCTGCGGGAGGCTTGGAAGAGAGCGGGGAGCGGGTTTTACTTGGTTCGTCCGCCTCAGCCCCGCGCCCGCGGAGCGGGGAAAAGCGGGATGAACCGGGATAAAAGGGAGGCCGGGAACGGCCAGCACCAGGATAAAAGGGGGTCGGGGAGGGTCGGGAATGGGAAGGAGCGGGATAAAGGGAGGGGGGTCGGGAATGGGAAGGAGCGGGATAAAGGG
>WEKX01017633.1:156067-192143 GCA_013390025.1 Pitta sordida | reverse complement strand
GGCGAGTGTGCAAAGGGTGGGTGTGCAAAGGTCAGGCGTGCCAGGGATGGATGGGTGTGCAAGGGCTGGGTGTGCCAGGGTGTACAAGGGGTGGGTGCACAAGGGCTGTCAAAGTATTTTCCTCAGTACATGAACGCCATCAAAATAGCCCCTCTGAGCAAACCCAGACAGGCAGTTCTTCACATGGAAATCACATTTCTGCTGACAATTTCATAGAAAATCTTGGACTTTATAGTCTGAACCACAACGATCTTTAACGCAGCTTAATGCCAGTGCAAAATTAGGCCTTTATTGTCTTTTTGACAATCAGGTATGTTAGGAATGAAGGTGTTTTTNTGGGTGTGCCAGGGATAGATGGGTGTGCAAGGAGTGGGTGTGTAAGGGATGGATGGTTGTGCTAGGGAGTACAAAGCATGTGCCAGGGATAGACAGCTGGGCACAGGATGGGTAGTCATGCAAAGGCCACGTGTGCAAGGGGTGGATGTGCAAAGGGATGGATGTGCCTCACCTGGGCATCTGAGAAAGGGCTGAGTAGTTTTGAAAGGAATGCGCGTGCAAGGGATGAGTGTGCCAGGGATTGGCAGCTGGGCAAGGGATGGGCAGCACTGCAAGGACCGGGTGTGCAAGGGGGATATGTGCCAGGGCAGGGCAGTTGTGCAAGGTTCAGGTGTGCAAGGATTTACTGTGCCAGGGCTGGGCATTTCAGCAAGGTCTGGGCAGGTGTGAAGAGGTTGGGTGTGCAAGGGCCGGATGTGCCAGGCCAGAGTGAGCTGTTACAAGAAGACTGGATGTGCCAGGAATGGGTAGCCGTGCAAGGGCTGGACAGTTCTCCAAGGGTTAAAGGTGCCGCTCAGTATTCCAAGGACAACCATGAAAAGACAATGTGGGGCAAGGGTTGATCCAGCGGGGAAGGGCTGGATGTGCAGGGGAGGGAGCACAGAGCTCCCAGCGCACGGACCGGACAACGGGCACCTCAGCTGGGAAGCAGTTACTGCCCTGAATGTCACCCTAATGCCCTGCTCGGTGGCAGCGTTTTTCCAGGTCTGACGTCACTGTCCTCGGCATCCTGGAGGGAATTTCAGCACCCGCCGCCACCCAGGAACAAAAAGGGTTCCCTCCTGAGCCTGTGTGTGTGTGTCACGCTGTTGAGCCACCCTGTGTCACCGGACAGGGGGACACGCCGCTTGGCACTGGGTTCTCATCTCAAAAGCCACAGGGAGTACCCAGGGAGCCACAGAGCTTTGCCCAGCAGGTGACATCTGGGTGCCTGACAAGACAGGGAGACTTTGAGTGACCGTGGTGGGGTCATCGGTGTGTCTGACCCTCAGAGTCTGTGGACAAACCGATTCAGGAGCCACACAAGGAGGGGGGAGGTTAATGAGGATGACCCTTTTGTCCTGGAATAGCCCCTGGAGCCACACTGGGATCTTGGTGAATTTATTCTCACCACTGGCTGTGCCCTCAGACATTTCAAGTCTCCCCAGCACCGTGCAAACTGTGTGGATTCTGCTTATTTTTGAGGGCAGAGAGGATGTTTTAATTTTTAATGTATAAAATAGTCTACTTCCTGACCAAACCTTTGGAAAGAAAAAAATTTTAAAAAATAAAATAAAAAGCTTCACCCATCCACCTGTGCACGAGATCTGGGGGTTCCCACTGTGTCTCTGCATCAGCACCCCTTGGGGTGGGGGCTGAAACATGCTGAGAGGGCTGTTAAATCCAATCCAGCTTCCTGGCAATATCCCAGTTTGCTTCTCCCAGCGGTTGGGATGAGGTGGCACCGTGCCACCACCCCGTGCTGGGAGGTGAGTAGCCCCCCGGGCTCCGTGGGCCATCACAGCCTGGCAGGGGCCAGCAGCAATATTGCATTAAAGCCCCATCTAGAGGCCTTTCATTGAGGAGGATTTGGGAGATAGGACCAGCACCGGGGTCATGTTGGGTGTCATCCTCCCACCTGAGTTCTTCCAGCTTAGGCAAGGGCCATAAAGGGCCGTAGGTGGAGGTGAGGACAATGTCATATATTATAATTGGGAGGCTTTGCCTGCGCATTTCTCTGCTGGAAAAAGCAGTTTCAGAGTCATCCCTCACGTCCTCAAGAAGCTGGTGATCCCAGCACGTGGAAGGAAACTCCGGTTCCTCCAGGCAGCCCCAGGGCAGGGGTCTGGGTCATGGAAAGGACCCTCACCATGACTCATTTCCTCTGCCCACAGAAGGTGCTGGACCCGGGGTGATGTTCTGGGGCCTGAGTGGCTCTTTCCGAAGTGAGGCAGCACCAAAAATAGTCCCCACTTCTGCTTTCAGCCAGGGGAAAAGGGAAGCCCGAGCGAGGATTGACCCCTCCAGGGCTTTGCTTCTTGTCATGCCTGGGGACCGCGCCTTTGGTCCTGGATAAAGCATCCTCCTCCCGGGACGGCTTTGTGGCTTTCCAGGCCCTTCAGAAGTCCCTGGGGTGACACAAATCTCGGTGTTTTACTCAGTCCAGTGTCCCCACAGCCACAGACAGCAGAGGGCAGTGCCACACAGGCACAGGGCAGCCTGGACACGCTGGTGTGTCTTGGCTTCTCAAAGGGGAATTTTTCTGTCTGGGATGGATGGGACACACCGGAGGGAAGCAACCAAGCAACCAGCGAGTTTCATGAGTTAAGCGGCAATTTCCAACCACCCCCAGGGAACAGTGCCACTGCCAGCAGCGTATTACCTTCTTTAGGGTGGAAAGAAAATGCTGGGGGTTCAAGGATAATGCTGGGAAAAGAGCCCCTGGTTTGGCATCAGCAGAACCCCTGTGTGCTCCCCTTAATCCTGACTGCACTGTTGTGCTTCTGTAACATTCTCCTGCACCAAAACAAATGTGGGAGTGACCTGTGAGGGCTCAGCCTGCCTGTGTCAGTCCAAAGGCTTCCCCATCCCAAGGAACCCTCGCTACCATCCATGTGGGGTCTTTTTTTCAGGAAACCCTATTTTGCTCGTGGTTCCCCTTCCTTCTCCATGGATGTTCTGAGGGTACTTTTCTCCTTTCAAGCAGCTCCCTTTAGAGAGAAGAGTGCTTTGACCTGCTCACCGAAGCTCTGCAGGGCAGCAGCTCCAGCTCAGCGGGTCGATTGACTCATAGGAGTGCGAGAGGGAAGGAAAATACCCATGAGCTCATCCCGTTCATCCCTCCTTGCCAGTCCTGCATGGGTTCCCCACCAGATATTTGGCACTGACTCCCAGGTTGGAGTAACTCAAGCAATGCAGCAAGAGGTGGGGACCTCACCAGGCTCAGGCTGGGCTGGGTATCCAAGGCTGTGCCCGGGATAGCTGAGAAGCTTCAGCTGCGTTTCCTCCCGGCAGATCAGCTCTGAGATGAGCCACTCACATTTCCCTTCCTCAGTTGCCTTAATTAGAAGTGGGCCTGGCATTTATCTGCCCTCCGGATACAGTCTGAAATAACAGACAAGAGCCGGGAACACCGCCTGCCCACGGGACATCGTTTATTCCACTGTCCCAGGGATCACACCATGCAAGTCTCCCCTGCCACCACTGCCTTCATTTCCAGTTACTCTTTTTTCGCCGTCACATGGAATTCCAGGGTGTTTCCTCCCTTCGAGTGACCACACACGGGCTGGAAGCCAGATTCCTTCTTCTTTTCCATCAGGCTTGGATGCAGCTAAAGTCACTCTGGGGACGGCTCTGAGCTTCTGTCAGTGGTGGTGTGTTTTACCTCCATCCCTTCCCTCCGTCCTCGGGCCTGGGCTAATGATTGCAAGGGGTAGAGATGTGATCAGAACATTCATGTCATTTTCAGAGCCAGGCTCAGGGCACTCCTGCATCCCTGGGCCTCTAAATCACTGGAATAAGGAGCAGTGGGGCCCTGATTCCAGCTCCTGCCCCTTCCCGCTTTTCCAAGTGAAGGAAAGGCACTGGAGCCAGTTGTAGTGTGTTACTTCAGCTGTAAGGAACGCAAAAAGCAAATGAGAGCAGTTGTGCAGCCCCTCCTTTCCCATCCAGGGAAGAGCTGGATGCAGGGATATAGGGGTGCTGCTGCATAAGGTGTGGGGCCACCAGCTTTGCCCTCTGAGATCCATCTGGGATCCATGTGGGGACCACAGACTCAAAGCCATGTCTCACTGGGCTGCTCATGTTCAATTTTAGCTTGTTCATCTGAAATCCAGTGGAAACAGAATCAGTCAGGGTGCCAGGTTTGTCAAAAGGACCCCAAACAGGGCCCTTTGCACCAAATCTCAACAAGCCACAGGTTTCCCCAAACTTCAGTGCCCTCAGAGATCCCCATTTTTACCTGATCATAGGACCCATAATAAAATAATTTGGAAGTATTTCGTGCAAGAAGAGGAAGGGGAGATCTTTAGGAGCACTCACCTCTTTTCCTCTAATTTAAGAGGCTGCTGCTTGCAAATTAAACTAAAAGAAGGACCAATTCACCACCTTTTTGTATGAAGTGAGCTCCAGGTGGCTGCACAGACCTTCACAGAGTCATGGAATCATATAAAGGTTTATNACAGGCAGTTCTTCACACGGAAATCACATTTCTGCTGACAATTTCATAGAAAATCTTGGACTTTATAGTCTGAACCACAACGATCTTTAACGCAGCTTAATGCCAGTGCAAAATTAGGCCTTTATTGTCTTTTTGACAATCAGGTATGTTAGGAATGAAGGTGTTTTTGTTAGAGCTGCAGGAGGTGTTTTTTACTGAAGAACCAGTGCCATGGACTCATTTCACCTCCTGCCTGAGCCCATGCAGTAAAACACATTGAATTAACCAGTTTATTCGAGGGATTGTGTTGACAATTTGCTTCCTCATGAAAATCAGATGGAAGGGAGAGGCCTGAACTCGTGCGGGGTGGAGGGAGAAGACCCTGGGGGAGCTCAGCACATGCTCTGAGCTGATTCATTGTGCCTGTGAGAGAGCAAGGAGGGCACCACAAGGGTTAATGTAGATGTCTGCAGGTCTATAGGCGACTTCATTAGCTCGTCCAGGACCTCGTGTTTACCTCACCCTGAGGGTGACAGGTGCCCTGTCCCTCTATCTTTAAGGTCACCCACCTCGGTATCTTAGGGACTGATGGCAATGACCAGGGATATGCCCAAGTCAAGGGTCTTTGACCTTGAACATATTTTAAACTGGTTAACTGAGGGTCCCTGAGAGGGAAAAGGAGAGAGATGATAACGAAAAGGAAAAAGACAAGGAGAAAAAAAAAGAAAAGTAGAAAGAAGGGAGTTGACACCTTTTTTTCTGGAGTCCAGCTGTCCGTGGCTGCAGCCACTGCTGTTGCTTTGGAGGAAGCTGCACAAAACCCTCTTTAGCTCCCGATGTTTTGTAACAGTTTTTAATCAGCCGATTTGTCTGTGGTGCTGCCTTCCACCAGGAGTTTTCTTGACGTTCCTTTAATAGATCTGCTCTGGTAACATAATTATAATTAAAAACATCCAATTACCGATTCTCAGTCTTTTGCCCCCATTTTATTTTGGGTCTCTGCTTGATGGGAAATGACAGGTCAAAGCATTTGGGGTTTTTTTTGTCTGTGTTTATCCTCATGAGGTGTAACAACACGGGCCCGGGTGTGGCTGAAATGGGCTTGTGTGTTGAATGTCAATATCTGGTCAGAGGAAGTGAGGGAAGGTGAAGGGTGTGGGGTTGGTTCATGGGCTGGGGATGCTCGTCCTGGATCCAGTTCCCTCTGTTGGCTTCACTGGGAATGGATACAGGGTGTTTGACAAGTTTTAACATGGCAAAGAACAAAATAGTCATAATAATAGTGGATAAGAATCAAGCCTGGGTAGTGTCATTTCTCTTTTTTGTTTTTTATTTGTTTGGGGGTTTTTGGGGGGTGATTCTTATTTTTAATAGTGAATTTTCTGGAAATGGAGATGGGGAAGGGAAAAAAAGACATTCAAAAATTCGTCTTGAAATTCTGTGGGCTGGAGAAAAAGGTGGGAGAACATTTCTGCGGGGAAAAAATGAAGCACTTCCCTGCCCCATTCTCAAGGCAAGCCTAACACGTCAACGAATTTCCTTGGATATTTCAAAATATGACCTTTTTGTTTGAAAATTACGTGCTGGCTTTTAAAAAAGTAATGAAAAAAAATCCCTGTGTGCAAAGGAAAGGCAGCAAAGGGTGGAGTGAAATGCCCTCAGAAGGGAACAAAGCCGGCAACTGAACTCAAATGGACTGTTACAAGCTGAGCCAAAAGGACATTTGCTGTTCTCCGATTTCATTTTTTGCTGAAAAGCCTGGGGGGGAAAAACAAAAAAAAAGACAACATTCAGCTGGTATTTCCAATCTACCTGAACTTATTTTTGCCACCCCTTTCCATCCCCTGCTTTTTGGTTCAGTTTATCCCTTGGGAGATCCGCCTCTCTTCCCCCCTCGCTGGGGCCATGAGCGTTGGCGGGGAGGAGCCAAGAGCGTTGTCCAAAACCACTCACCGCCAGCTCTTGGATGGCAGGAGTGTCCCCAGGGCCCTGTCCTCCCCTGCTCCTCCATCCTTGAGCAGCCACATGGATTTAAACCGAAGGGGAAAGTGCTGCTCCTCCATCCCACTACGCCCCATACCAAATACTGCAGCCGTCGGTTCACGGAATCACAGAATATTCCGAGTTGGAAAGGACGCACAGGGTTGTTTTTTGAGCAGCTCTGGGCAGTTTCTCTGAAGCTGTTGACAGTTGCAGTGGCTCAAAACAGTGGGATATTTCTTAGGGATTTTCCGGGGCAGGGGGGGCATTATTCTCGAGCCCAGCGGCACCACTGTCGCTTGAAGCCGTAGGGGTGAGCAAACCCATCTCATGGAATGCCGAAGGAAAAGGGATCCAGCCAAGAGATCTGGCAAACTGTCAGCTGCAAAACAGCCAGAAACAAACTGAGGGAAAATATTTTTGTAGCCACAACACCAAGCCCACCCATCAAATGTGTGTCAGGGATTTTCCAGCACTGCTGAAAACTCTCTTTTCTTGCTTTTATTTTTAGATGAAGGGTGATCTCGGTCACGTTATTTCACTTCTTTTTTGACGTTTCATGCTAATAAAAGTGTTTTATTTCACAGTGTTTAGCTTTCTTTTAAAGTTGGGCTTACGATTTGCTGCTGGAACTGAAATGTCATTGTCCTGAGGGTTGTCATCTGTCTGGTGTTTGTCCAGAGTTTCTGGGAGCTGAGGATTTCACCTGTTAGTGCACAAGCAGACTGCCAGAGTTTGGCTCTGAGCTCCGAGTTGGAAGGTTCCTATGAGTAAGCCCCCACTCCAGTGAGTAAAATGAACTTTTTGAAAGAAAACTCAAGTTCAAAAGGCCTTTTACAAGGGCCTGGAGTGACAGGACAAGAGGGAATGGCTCCAGAGAGACAGAGGACAGATTTAACTTGGATGTTAGGAAGAAATTCTTTGCTATGAGGGTGGAGAGGTCCTGGTACAGGTTGGCCAGAAAAGCTGTGGCTGCCCCATCCCTGGAGTGTCCAAGGCCAGGTTGATGCAACCTGGGATAGTGGAAGGTGTCCCTGCCCATGGCAGGGGGGTGCAACAAGATGATCTATAAAATTCCTCCAACCCAATGATTCCGTGATTCTGGACTATCTGAGTGTAGTAGATGATTCTTGCTGTGCTACTTGTCTGCTTCCAGTCCTGCCCTCTGTTTGCTCAGTGTTTCACATCTCCCTGCACAGCCAGAGGAATGAAACAATCACTTTACAAAGTGCCAGTTGCTGCTCAGGCTCTTTCAAGCCTTGTCCTGCCCTACTACACCTCTGAAATCCTTTATCACTTGTTTCCATCCAAGTAACAGAACAAAAATGCCAGATCTCAATAGGTAACTCACACCTGGGAAAATCTGAATGTCACTGTGTCCTTATATCTTCTTCCCTCTCTGTTGCCCATTGTCTTCTGTCTTAGATTACAAAATCAACACAAATGCAGTTTGGGAGACAACCTGAAGCCCTGTAATTTCTCAGAATCCAGCTTTGTGTGCCCACAAGGCTCTTGAAGATGAGATGAGTGTTCCCAGAGTACAAGGATGTGTTGTCTGGTTGATGTTTGTGATGTGACACCACTGTGTGGGTGGTTGGGAAGCAGAGCACTGGAAAGTAGGGTCCATCCACAGTGTTAAACTGTGATGTGTGTGCAGACTATAGGGCAGGATACTCATCCGGGATGTACCAACAAGATCTGCCCCAAAATTCAACAGCTACCATATATTGGGTTAATCTGCCAAGGAATTTTCCAAGGAATTTGTAGGAGAAGCAGAGAGGAAGCTCAATACATAGAAAAGTTTGTCCTTCTTTGTTTTGAAGTTTCAATTCACAGCATCACAGAGTCATCAAGGTTGGAAGAAACCTTCAAGAACGCCTTGGATCATCAACTCCAACCATCAACCCAGCACCGACCTGATCACCCTGAAACTATGTCTCCAAGTGCACAATTCAAATGCTGGAATTCCATCTTTTTTTCACTCCTCTTCCCAGCCCCCAAAATGAAACTTTCATATTGTGGTTTCCTCTTTAGTGTAATAAACAACTTTGGAAATCTGACTCTGGAGTAACTTCAAGGATCCCAGTTTACCTCTACGTCCGGGAAAGTTCCTATTTCAGCATTCCTGGGAACCCTGACATACACCAAGGACTGTTCCATATCCCAAATCTACATCTTGCAGAACATCCCCACAGTTTACCTCCAGTTACCAGCTGGGGTGGGGAGCAAAAAAAGGGAGTTTTCCCATCACAGTATCCAATTTTTGTTTCACACTACGATTTCAATGATATCCAGAAAGAAGAGTTTCCTCTCTCATATCATCACATCACAAGTTTTCCTTCTCTTTTGAAATCCGGGAAACTTCCTGAATTTCCAGTAGCATTCCCAAAGGAGAATGACAGGTAATAAACTCTGGACAGCTGAACAAGTGTGGACCAAAACCACAAGAGTGTTGGAACTAGATGGTCTTTAAAATACAAGAGTGATGAAACTTTACTTTAAAGATGATCTTTAAAACACAGTGTTAAAACTAGATAGTCTTTAAGGTCACCTCCAACCCTAATCTTTCCATGATTCTATGGTGCTTTGTTTGGGAATCTGAAAAACCAGGCAAGGATGACATGAACCATCATAATCCCCAAATGGGTTTAATTAGTAATCATCAGGTAGAAAGGAATTATTAATTCTGCCTCATGCATAGGGTGATGGGTGTTTGGCCCATGCCACCAGATGAGTAAATCTGGGTGATCCAGGAGATCCTGAATTCAGACACAGCATTTTCTCAGGCACATCTTTCCGTGGTTCCATGACGGTTTGTTTGAGAATGAGACTGTGAAAAATGAGTGGCAGCTCTTTGAGCCTCCTGGGGTTTGATACAAAGTGTGGATTTGGGCCAGATTAGTTTCCAAGGTCAGCAGAGCTCAGATGAAAACGCGTGGAGCACCAGCAGCCTCTGGCACAGGGTTGGTTGTGTGAGAGCCCAGACAGAATCATTATATCACAATATCCGCACAGGTCTGTCAGAGCAGCGCTGCTGGGATGGACAGGCCGGGGTGATTTCTGTGTGGGACCCATTGTTCAGCAATCCAGAGGGCCTTCCTCCTTGGTTAATGGCTCAGCAAACTGTGTTGCTTTAATGGTTAATCATCTACTTACATTGTTCGCCAAGTAAAGCCGGGCAGATAATGCTCCTTGCCTGCAGTTCATGTGACAGGCTGACTTCCCAGCTGGGAGCAGGGAAAGCATTTAACACTGGGAGAAGGGAAAGCATTTAACACTGGGAGAAGGGAAAATGCCAGGCTGTGAGGCTCTAACTTCACAGGTTCACAGGTTATTCTGAATTGGAAGGGACCCACAGGACAATCTAGTCCAACTCCCAAGCAAACACCTACCCAGGGATCAGACCCACAAGCGTGGAACCACGAGCACTACACTCCATCCATCCAAGCCTCCCACCATCTAGACCATGTCACTGAGCTCCTCATCGATTCTTCTCTTAAACACCTCCAGGGATGGCGCCTCCACCACCTCCCTGGGCAGACCATTCCACTGACGGATCACTCTCTCTGTGAAAATCCTCTTCCTAACATCCAGGCTAAACCTCCCCTGGCGTAGTTTGAGGCCATGTCCTCTTGTTCTGGTGTCGTCAGCCTGAGAGAAGAGATTCACTTCAAATTGGTGGTTACAATATCAGCAATAAGGCACATCAATGCATAGATGTGTGTGAACACAACTGTAGGTACATGCACACCCAAAATATGTATGAGCAGACACACACAGAGAACCACATAAAATTCATATTTTGACCCCAATTTAACAGTTAAATTAGCTGATTATCAGATATCATAGAATCACAGAATGGTTTAGGTGGGAAGCAACTGTAAAAATCATTAATTCCAAACCCCCTGCCATGGACAGGGACGTCTTCCACTAGAGGAGATGGAATTATTTCACACAAATGGCTGCAAGCCGACATGCAAAACTCACTCCAAACTCTTTTTAGCAGCAAGTCAAGTTGAGGGCCAGCGCCATTCAGGATTTCAGGGTCTCAGTAGTATCTCCTCTGATTGCTTCAACATCATGAGACTCTTGCCTTCTGGATCCCGAACTTCCATATCCCACCCCTGTGCCAATAGATCCATCAGAAATGTTGGGGAGGAGTCAGGTGGCCCAATTCTACTCACTGGTATAACTCTGGAGATGTCTCTTGCTTGGAAATGTTTAACACAGGGGACACACCACTGCTTTAATTCTTCCAAGAACTTAGAATCATACAATTATTAAACTTGGAAAAGCCCTCTAAAAATCTCTGTCTCTCTGTGACAGTGACAAATAACCCCTTTAACCGCTTGAGTGTCATGGTGACCTCAGTCCAAGTGGAGGGGCAGACACTGACCTCTTCCCCCTGGCAACCAGTGACAGGACCTGAGGGAATGACCTGGAGTTGTGTCAGGGCAGGGTGAGGTTGGATCTCAGGAAAAGGTTCTTCCCCCAGAGGGTGGTTGGGCACTGCCCAGGCTCCCCAGGGCAGTGGGCACAGCCCCAAGGCTGCCAGAGCTCCAGGAGAGTTGGGATGATCCTCTCAGGAACAGGGTGGGATTGTTGGAGTATCCTGTGCAGGGCCAGGAGTTGAACAGGATGATCCCTGTGAGTCCCTTCCAACTCAGGATATTCTGATTCTCTGATGCATTTGACAGGAGTTTAATTCTACAGAAGTCTAAACATACACATATATACATCATCTAGACTAACCATCCCACCCCACTCTTTTGAGATGGTCATTTCCAGAGCAACTCTACCTTCCCTTGGGCGTCTATGAATTGACAGGAGGAAATATCAGCCACCAATTTGCTGGATAATTTGCTGCCCTTGATAATTATCCTTGATACATTCCCATCACCCTGAGCAGGATACAAGGACTCTCCTGTCTGCTGAAACACACAGCCCAGCAACCCAATGCTGGGGAAGCCAGTAGAGGAAGAAAAGCCACATCTCAGACAGTCAGGGCTGAGAGACCAGACATGGGAGTCCCCACAGCAGCCTTGAAACCCTTGTGACTCAGCACGGTCAATACACTTCAATTCCACTCCAGGAACAGCAGCCTTGACTTCATGTCATCCTTCAGGGTGGAAAGAGGCAATAGGAAAATGGTCTGCAAACACTTGGAGTGTTTGTTCCTCCCCAGAGGATACTTGACACTCGGGAAGTACTTCCAGCCTTCCAGGGCATGGATGGGCAACCTCTGAAGTACAGGTCCCCTTCCCACCTGGAGAGGCACAAAACACCATAGAGTCACCCGATTTTTCTGTTGTTATGAATGTTGGAGAGAGGTCATGGCCAGCAGGTTAGAGAGGAGGATCAGCAGAAAAAATTAGTCTCTGTTTCCACAGGGGAAATGCGCTTAACTTGGGTCTAAAATCAGGGGGCATGAGACAGTCTGTCACTTCTCCTCGAGGACGTAACTGAGATAAACACAGAGCTTGAGCTGGCATGGCTCTTGTCCTGGGTCCATGCATGAGCTCCTCCACTTGCCCTTTTGACAGAGGTTTCTGGAGGGGCTGGTGGCACAGTGCCCAAAGCCCAGGTACTCCAGATGATAACAATAATCTGGTGTCATGATCACAATAATTACAATTAAATATAATAATATATTCTATAATTATAATCATATCATAAAGGTAAACTCACTGCCTTGGCTGAAATATCTGACCCTGGAAGTGAAGGGTGACAAAGCAAACCCAATATCAAAGAGTGACAAAGAAATGGCTTTTTTTTTTCTGTCTCAGGCTTTCCACTGCTCCAAGGAAGGATGTGTCCTCTCTGGAGAGGTCACAGCCCAGGAACCAAGATGAAAAGAGCTCTCAGAAGACAACCTGGGAAGGGCACTAGAGGAACAGAGTAGTTTGGTGGGGGGGAGACCGAGAGGTGATGGGGTCAGTGCATCCACTTGCACTGCTGGGAGTGGAGGGAATAAACTTCTTTTCCAGAGGGGAGGCAACGACGGGCTCTGAATGCAGTGACACAGGCTGGAGTTAAACATTAGTGTGACCTGTCTGCAGGCCTGGCTGGCAGCAGCAGGGACCAGGCTGGAGTGTGAAGGGGTCACTCGGGAATCACCAGACTCCAAGCCCAGGAACATAAGGACACCCAGAAAACTCGCTGGTGCCTGGGGAGCTACAACTCACCGAGGGGAATAGTTTAGTTCAACAAAGATTCTCTTAGCCAAGGGAGGAAAGACAAAGCTGACAAGAGAAAAATATAAAGTAACACGAAACGTGTCTCCCCAGCATAAAAAATAACCTGATTAAAAGAAACACACTTCACATCTTAATTGTACGTACTTCTCTGGTTTAGCCCAGTTCTCTCTATCCAGTTCCCACACACTTTCCAGTCCTCGGGATTTTGCCCACCTGGAGAGCACCTGTGAGGAGTGGGTTGCTTTGATTTCAAGCCTTTGTTACCAGGCTGATGTTTTTTAAGTGGGAATCTGGTAAAAGCCTGGAAGCAGCCTGCCTGTGGAGTCCCAAAGGGCACAATCCTGCCTGAGGGGTGACCCGGACAGACGCAGTGCTGTGTTGGGGAATGTGACAGAGCACAGAATCCTGGAATGCTTTGGGATGGAAGGGACCTCAGGGACCATCTTGTTCTAACTCCCCTGCCGTGGGGTTACCTCCCACTATCCCAGGTTTCTCCAAGCCTCATCCAACCTGGCCTTGAACACTTCCAAGGATGAGGCAATAGAAGAAGCATCCAGGAACTTTTTTCCAGTCTAACCAGTTACACCTTTGTGAGAGCCCCTCCCCTGTTTTCCAAAGGCCCTAACCCATGAAATGCAATTTTAGTTCAAATCTCAGCTCATTTTCTGTGCATGATGTCTGTGAGGTACAGAAAATACACGTGATCAAGCCACTCCTCAGTCATTTCTGATATCATTCCTCCCTGAAGATCACTCTGCTGCTTCTTGTACCCAGTCTCCAGTTCCCCCACCTCACTCCTTTAAAGCACTTTCCCTCTCCTTTGCACTGTCCTAAGTGGAAACTGAAATCCATGGCTGTGCCAGGGAAGAAAGAAGTTGAAAGATATTGCCCCTAAAATGCCCAGTGCAGATCATTGCAATGCACTGCAAGGTACCAGTAGTCTCTCCCCACCGCAGTTTCTCTCTCCAGCAGATCGAAGATGTTTTCTATATTAATTCTCAGTGAAATAAAAAGCTTCAGGGTTTGAACTTCCATTCCTTTAGGATGCCATTGCTGCAAAAATACCTTGAGCTAAACTACTGACATTGATTCTTGGGGGTTCCCCTTCTGAATGTTCCTGCAGCAAATGGTTTTATTTTATCACTTCCTAAGTGCTCAACATCAGCTCTGGGACTGTTGGGTGCATGGCCAAAGGCAAAACTGGCAGCAGCCCATGGCAGCTCACTCACGGATAACTAGGATTTTCTTGCTGGCCAAGAACATGATGCAGAGGGTGGGAAAGCACCTCCAGGTCCCAGTTGCCAGATATTCACCAGTTTGGCTCTTCTCATTCACCACTGTCTTTAAACTCTGCTGAGCATGGGAAGCCTCTGGATTGACCTCCACTTTGAAGGAGGCATAGAAGGGGGATTTAGATGCATGTTAAAACACCTAAATCTCAGTGTCTACACCTGGAGGCACCATGTGGCTTCACCCCAAGTACTTCCTGACATCTAAAATGCTCCATGGGATACCCCATCAGCTGGAGGTTGGTGGAGCAGCCTCCACCTGCCATCCCATCTCCATGCAGTCCCCCAAAATGTCCCATGCCCTGCAGGCTCAGCTCATGTGGATGTCTGAGATGTCCCACGTTGTCTCAAATAGCACTGCACACCTACACTGAGGCAGCTGATTTGAGATTTAGGGCCTCCATTTGAGTGGATGTCTAAGGTTTCATTGTAATCTGTGGAAATCTGATCCGTGGGAACTGTGGAGGGGTTCAGGCAGCCACACACTGGGATCTCTGAGTCTCTTGCTCATGGGGGAGAACAGCCTGGAGTGGTGTCAGTGAACAGCCTCAGCTGCCATGGCACTTGTCCCCATCCCAAAATTCGTGGGCAATCACTCAGCTGATCTTGGCTTGTCTGGATGCCCTTGTAAGGAAATGTTGTCTGGGTTTTCTGGTTTCAGCAAAGCCTTTTTCTGGGAGGTCTCTGGATCCCAGAGGTCCTTAAGTTGTCCATAACTTGCACTTCATTGCCTGGTGCCCACAACCTGGACCTGGAACGAGAAGCAAAATCTGACTTTGGAAGGAGCCACAAAACAGACCTTAGCATCCTTCCTTCCCCACCTGCCAGGGAGGTTATGGAAGCCCTAATCACTAATTTCCAGTTTATCTCCATGTTACTTTTGCTGCCCTTCCTCTTCTGGCTTTTCTGAATGAATTTCCAAGGATGAAGCCATAGGAACATCTTCCACTGTGCGTTGGTGATGTTGGATGCTCAGGCCTGTTTCTTCGTGCTGCTCCGAAACAGCACAACTCTGGACCATGTGCACGAGTCACAGGTTGGGTGATTTGCTTGGGAACATTTGTCCCAGCTTTTTATTTTACCTGGAGCAAAAGCTCAGAATATGCCTGTATGCATACGAGTGCATATTTGTTGGATGGGCTCTCTTATTTGCCTGACTGTTTCTAGGTTAAATGTACTTTTCCCAGGAGCCTGTTTGGAGTGGGGGACAGCAGCAGGTGTTTGGATGTGCTCTGTGCCACGTTGTGCCCTCAGATGCAGAGAAACATTCCAACTTGTCTTATCTCATGGCACAGATGTTGCCACAGGGTCCTGACTCAAGCCTCGGGTTCTTGGGCAAACACGGGCAGCGTTGTGGGCAGCCTGAGCTCAAAATGCAGGGTGATGTTCTAAAATTGATTCTAAAATTCGTATGTGACGGGTGGGTTCACCCCAGGTTCCTCCCACAGCCAAGTCACCACCTCTCATCTGCCCTCCTCTCCTCTGCCCTGCTTTGGTCATTCCTAAAGCTCAAGAGCAAGAGGGAGTCAATCTGCTCTTCCTTGTCACCTGGCACAGCTGGTGGCACTGGACTGGAGAGGCAGAACCCATCCCCTGCCTGGGCACCCCAGGGAATGGAGGGCACTGGGTAGATCCAGTATCCAAGGGCATTTCAGCACTTGTGAGTGTGTGTGGGGGCATTCAAACCACTCCTGGCCTGTAAATCATTGTCAGCATTCACACATATCAGGCCAGAGTTCAGGGACTAACCAGTGAAGCATCCCCTCTCAAACAAGCCACTGTGCCCCTGATTTACGAGCAGGCACAGCACAGCACTCCTGAGATGGTCCCTCATGCAAGTTCCATGGGATAGCAGGTTTCAGGGATATTTTCAGATGGTCCTGTGGGTGAGAGAAGGTGCAACTTTGCCACATTCAGATGCCTCACACGTGGGGAAAGCTGGTTTCAGCTGATAGAATGGACCTACATCACCTGTAGAGGGGCTCCTTGATCACTCAGCACTTGGCATGAAATGTGGATATACTTACTTGCAATTATAATAAATAGATTCTTTTGAGAGAGTAAAAACACCCAAGGATTTTCCTATTGTAAGAGTAACATTGCTGCCCCAAGCATAAGGCTGCTAAAGATCAGCCATTGCTACGAGAATATATTGTTTATGATTTAGTAAAACACATCAGATGGTTGAATTCTAGAAAAAATACCTCATGTTCATTTTAAAGGACTTCAGAATGTTGCTTTCTTTCCAGGTACCGTGTCCTCCACAAAGGAAAACACTTGGAAGGACACAAATTGCTGTCACAGCTCTTCCTCTTGTGATTCGTGTGGATACCACAGGGGCAAGGCACAGAACACCACAAACCATCAGCCCTGTGCCAAGGGTCTCCTTTGGGTTATTTCGAGAGATTTGGTGCTTCTTCAGCACATTTTCAGTTGTTAAGTTGAGCCTGAGCCAGGCAAAGGGGAAGGAAAGCACAAAGATCATCACAATCACCTCACATAAGCCTCTCTTAATCCCCTTCTTAACCTTTCTATCAGCCCAGGTCTTCTCTTTCCTCCATTCCCACATTCTTTCGGTATCCCACCTCCAGGTCAAACAAGTGTTTCCCAGCCATGTCCCCGCAGCCAGACACCTCATGAGATCTCCACCAACCTGAATCATCCAGCTGCAGCTTCCTCACAAGGGGAGGCAGAGGAGCAGATGTCATCTCTTCTCCCTGGTGGCCAGTGGCCAGAGTTGAGGGAACAGCTGGAGCTGTGTCAAGGGAGGTTTATTTTGGATATTAGGAAAAGATTCTTACCCCAGAGTCAGTTGGGCACTGCCCCCAGGGAATGGAGAGCAGGGAGCAATGTCACTTGCAAGGCTGCCAGAGCTCCAGGAGGGTTTGGACAACACTCAGGGACAGGGTGGGATTGTTGGGGTGTCTGTGCAGGGCCAGGGGTCGGACTGAATGGTCCTCGTGGATCCCTTCCAGCTGAGGATATTCTATGATTCTGTCTTTCTGCAATGAACACTCATTGCAGTCCTAACCTGGTGTGGTTAGGACAGGGCTATGGTTGCATCCCGATGTGACAGGAAAGGGCTGCTGTGGGTGTCTGGGCAGCTCTGTGTGGTCCCACCTTGAGGGAAAGGTGCAGGACTTCCGTTCCCTGCAGAGAGAAGTCTGTGTGCCCTTGGTGCCTCCATGGGGCACGTTAAAATAAAAAAAAAAAAGCGTGTGCAGTTTCCAAGAGCATGTTTCTGCTGGCCTTTGCTGCTGGGCAGATAAAAGTAATTCTCATCTAATTTAACCACTCGCTTTAAATCCTCCAAAGTATGTGCGAGTTGGCCAAGGCTTGTTGGCACTTTCATGTAGGCTGGACCTAGTCCATCCTTCCTTCAGGTCCTGCCTTGAAGCAAAGCCGTTCTGAAATTTTAAGGGCTCCTGCAAGTTGCAGCAAAGCCTGGGACTGGCAGGGCCAAGCTGGAAAATGCTGGGATAAACCAACAGCACTAGATGGTTTATGATGAATGAAAGTTTACTTGCTGAAGGTGGTCCTTGATGCTGATGTAGGTGTGCTTGCAGTCATGGACAAAAGTAGGAGCTCAGAGCTTGGGAAGAGGCTTTTGGATGAACCAGTTTTGCCTTGAGAGGAGCTGAAGGTTGCAGGGACTGATGGAAGAGAACCGGGATAACACAACTTTCACTATGACGCTGAGTTGGGTTATTTTCTTCCTCTAAGCACCTTAGTAAACCATAGGGTGATTACTAGAGGTGTCCTGTGCAGAATCAGGAGTTGGACTTGATGATCCCTGTGAGTCCCTTCCGACTCAGGATATTCCATGACTCTAAGCATGACTGGCAGTAGCCTTGTAAAAAATACAGGGCTAGCACTTACCTGTGCTGCAGGATTACAGTTCGGTGACTCAGACTTGGCCTGGGTTAAAACTGAGCCTTGTTGGGCTATTCTTTAGTGTTTGAGGCATTTATTTTGCTTTTGGGGATTTCTTTTCTTCCCACAGGACATGAGTAATAATCCAACAGTCCAGACAATGAAATCCACACACAGGATGGTACCAGCCAGGCCAAAGCAAGTCACAGCACCTCTCTCTTCCATTTGGCCTTTTTGCACCATGTTTAAGGATGATTAATCAGCAAGAAAATGTACTTTTATTTTGCCTTTTACATGTTGAGATTTTAATGCACAGAGGATTAAAAACGGCTGTTGAAAGTGCAATAAAAGAGGAGTTGCTATCTGCCTCTGCAAGCAGTGTTTCTTCATTTCCCCTGCTTTCCCAGATTGTGGGGAAACTGGGGGGTTCTGCCTTTCTGGGGGATTCATTGGTGGTCCCAGATCCCAGACTGGGAATTCTGTGATTTACCACTGAGCATCTGATCTCTTCAAAGTGCCAGGGCTCACTGAATTATTAACAATTTAACTTTCCCAAGGCATATAGAAGTCCCATACCCCTGTAAGTTGAAAATTCGGGAACAGAATGGATGCACTGTCTTTGGTCTTGATGGGTTTGGAAAAGGTTGGGAAAAACTCTGTGCTGAGATCTCCTCCCTTGACAGACTGGGAAAGATTTGCTTCTCCTCCAAGGCACCAATGCCGCCCTCAGGAAGATTCCCCAGGTCTTGCGGGGAGAACCCACAGGTTTTTATCATGGAAAACAAGTGGAGGAAAAGGATTTGTTGCAGACTCGGTCCTGCCTGTCTGCTGGTCTTTTCCAAGACCCTTTTCACTGACCTTACTCCTGGACAGCGTCTCCTAAGCACATTCCCTGGAAAACTGTCATCCCAGGGGACACAGGAGCCACCTTCCTGTGGGCACCGGGAGAACCTGCTCCGAAGGATCCCAGGGTGGTAGGTGTGGAAATGGCCCCATCTATTGGCCACGAAATTTTTCCAGAGCTCCAAATCGTGCTCAAATCACGCAGGATTGCTCGTCTACCACCGGGAAACAGATTCAGTTTCCTGCTTCTCCCATAATCTTTGTGGAGCTCCCGAGTCTGGAATGGGCAGATGAACATCTCCACTGGCTGTGAATAAAATACCAATCAAATAAAGGAGTCCTTGGCAGGTTGAAAACGCTTATTTCAGGTGGTCTTTCTCCTTGAGAAAGCAAAGCTTTGAGCCAAGGGAGTGAAACATTTCGGGAAGAAGAGAAGGTGGTTTGGGGGTTTGGGGGTTTTTTTACATTTACAAGTAAGAAATCCAGTCTGCATGGTCTGCACTCTTTATAGGAAGAGATGTGACTCTCCAGGACCTGGAGCCTGGCCAAGTGGGGATAAATCTGCCTTCGTGGTCCTGATAAACCTGCAGGATCCCCGGGAAGGAGCGTCTCCCAGGCTGAGGATGGGTAGGGATGCACCTGTTCCCACATGTGGCTCCGTGGAGAACCAGTGCCATCTTCTGGCAAAGCAGACCTTTGACAGAATCACAGAACATTCTGAGTTGGAAGGGATCCACAAGAATCATCGAGTCCAACTCCCAAGCGAATGCCGACACAGGGATTGAACCCACAACCCCGGAGCCATGGACATAACCTAATTCCCTGTCCCATCGCCCCATTATCTAGGCCATGTCACTGAGTTCCTCACCCAGTCTTTTCTTAAACACCTTCAGGGATGACTCCACTGCTTCCCTGGGAAGACCAGTTCACTGAGGGATCACTCTCTCTGTGAAAAACCTCTTCCTAACATCCAGCCTAAACCTCTCCTTCCATAGCCTAAGGCCATGTCCTCTTATTCTGGTGTCGTCAGCCTGAGAAAAGAGATTTTCACCCACCCGACTGCAACCTCCCCTCAGGTAGTTGTAAACAGCAATGAGGTCACCTCTGAGCCTCCTCTTCTCCAGGCTGAATAACCCCAGTTCCCACAGTCGCTCCCCATAGGGCTTGTTCTCCAGTCCTTTCACCATCCTTGTCACACTTCTCTGGATCCTCTCAAGCAGCTCAACATCCTTCTGAAACTGGGGAGCCCAGAACTGGACACAGCACTCAAGATGTGTCTGACCAGCGCCGAGTACAGGGGAAGGAGAACTTCCCTTGTCCGACTGACCACACTGTTCCTGATACAGGCCAGGATGCCATTGGCCCTCTGAGCCACCTGGGCACACTGCTGGCTCATACTTTTTCTGTCAATCAATACTCCCAAATCCCTCTCCATTTCACCACTCTCCAGCCACTCATCCCCCAGCTTAGCCCAGCACTCGGCAGCACACAGGAGGGGGATCCCTGGCTGGACAGTGCAGAACAGCACATTTTAGCATCGCTTTGGATGGGGAAATCTCCAGGGGGTTCCCAGACAATGTATTACCACCACACTTCACTTTGTGCTAAGGCGTAGGATATAATATTGTCCCTGGCAGAGCTGGGAATGCACCTCTTTTCCTCGTCTATGCAGTACGTATTATGTAATCAAACAATGTCATGCCACCTCAGTTTTGGGCTTCTCAGATTGCAATGAAGCCAAATAACACACACTGACTTCAACCTTCACCATGAGTGAACAGGGACTAATTGTAATTTCAGGCCCATTTTGCTAATCCGTTGGGAATGAGGATGAAATCTGGGGTCTGAGAAGTGGCTTGGGACCATCCTGAAGTAAGTCAGCTCATGGAAAGATGAGGAGGAATCGCTGGGAGTAGCCCCTGAAATTACTGTTCTCCCTAGGAATGTGTTCCTCCTACACTGCAGAAGACAACAGACAACACTATCACCTCATTTAATCAACTTAATCAACTAATTACTGCTCTGCCAAGTGAAACCATTACATACAAGTAGCTCAGCCCTAATTTGAGCCAAAGGGACAACTAGAGCATCTGAAAAAGCTTAAAATATATAATCCCTCACTCCCAAATTCCCCTTTCCATGGACAGCAGAGATTTTGGGGGGAATATGAGCAGGTAGCTGAAGCCCCCAGAGACAGAAGCTGTTAAGGGCTTGTTTTTCCCCTGTGCTCAGCACTGGTGAGGCCACACTTTGAATCCTGTGTCCAGTTCTGGGCTCTGCATGACCAGGAGGACATGGAGGGGCTGGAACATGCCCAGGGAAGGGGCTGGAGCCCCAGGAGCAGCTGAGGGAGCTGGTGGGGCTCAGCCTGGAGAAAAGGAGGCTCAGAAGCGACCTGGAATTCTCTCCATTCTCTGACAGGAGGAGGGAGCCTGGGGGCGGCCAGGCTCTGCTCCCAGGGAACAAGGGACAAGAAGAGAGGGAACAGCCTCAAGCTGTGCCAGAGGAGGCTTAGGTTGAATATTAGGGAAAATTTCTTCACTGAGAGGGTGGTCAAACATTGGAACAGGATATCCCTCCCTGGAGGTGTTTAAAAGTTGCATGGACATGGCACCTGGGGACATGGTTTGTGGTAAATACTGTAGGTAACAGTTGGATTTGATGATCTTAGAGGGCTTTTCCAACCTTAGGAAGCCTGAGGGCACTTCAGTGAACTGCATATTCCCTTTTCACCTGCTCGAGGACTGGCAAACCAACAGACAGTGATGTGCCATCTCCAGGTGCAACCCCAAATGAGCTTCACGTGTTCCTACACCTGCCCTTAGGGTCTTCACCTGAGGCCAGGTGGTCATTTCCTTGCTCACACCGCCTTGCGATGGTCCCTCAGGCAGCCAGAAAATGAATTTTCGGGAGCTGGGAGCTGTTCCATGGTCACTAGATGGCGGTGGCCGTTTACATTTGACAGGCGAGGGGCGGCTGAGGGTGACAAGGAATCGCTCAGAAGGTTCTCAGAGAGGACACTGGTGAGCTGAGGGGGACACCCACAGCTGCAGTTTAAAGTCTCATCATATTTGTGGCGAACAATTCGGGAACCACTGACTAAAAGGTTTCAGTGCTGTTTCTGACACCACATGTGAGATGTTCCTACATTTCTGAAGTAAAGGTAAGTTTTGCCTTGTGTTGTTCATCAGTGGAGCTCACTGCTGCGAGATACTAAGGGGAAAATAAACCTCAATAATTTATTTCAATATCAAAATGAATTACAGAATTCATTACAGAAGCATAGGAGATATAATGGAATGATGGGAAAAGGGGAACTGTCTTCAAGCGGAGGAGGGTGGATTTACATGAGGTGTTGGGAAGAAATTCTTTATTATAAGGGAAGGCCCTGGCATGAGTTGCCCAGGAAAGCTGTGGCTGCCCCATTCCTGAAAGTGTCCAAGATCAGGTTGGAGCAACCTGGGATAGTGGAAGGTGTCCCTGCCCATCACAGAGGAGTTGGAATGAGATGATCTTTAAGGTCCCTTCCAACCCAAAGCCTTCCATGATTCTTTTATAACAGTAAATAGAAAAATAAAATAATATTGTGACAAGATGAGAAACGTTCCAGTTCCAGGGCAGACAGTGACCCATTGCTGCTGTGTGTGAGTGGTGTCCCACAAGATCATTCCCCGGGAGAAGCCTTAATTGGGCACAGTTTGTGGAGAGCAATTACACAGAATCACAGAATCAACAAGGTTGGAAAAGACCTTTGAGATCATCAAGTCCAACATATTGCCTATCACCATCCCGTCATCTAAACCATGTCACTCAGTGCCTCACTGAGAATTAAATGAGGTACACAAATACTCTGATCCATTATTATTGACTCAGTGGTTGTATTCTCACCATTATTTTATCTCCAGAGGTAGAAAAGCCCCAGGTGACACAGGAACACCTGTGAGTATCTGGGCATTAAAAACAGGGGGTTTTGACAGTTACAGGACATATATCCCAACGTCCTTTTTTACTTGAAAAACCTGAGATGGGGTTTTAAAAATTCATCAGACTCTAAACTGTAGCTGTAAAAACCACCCCTAATCTGTCCCACAGAGCAAGGCCTTCGCGGTGGTTGGGACTGTAAGGCTCTACCCCGATAACGATGAGAAAATTAGGGATTTTTTTCCAAAATTGTATGATTTTCAAGTGAGTGGTTCATTTTCCAGTCCAAATTTCACTCACACTATTCTTAAAAACCAGCAAGCAAACAAACAAGTAAAAAAAAAAAAAGAATGATTGATTTTGGCCTCATTGATTTTTCTGATTGTTGGGTTTTGAGGTGGCTGAGGGAATTTTATTGGAATTTTTGCAGTGGTCTAATTCACAAGCTTTTAATAGAAGCTGAGGCTGGACCTCACTGTGGGGGACACACCAGGTGGACACAGGACAGTTGGATTTTTAATTTTGAATGTAGCATCCATGAATATTCTATAATTATCCCTCACAGTCAATGAATGTTCGTGAATCGACATGATGAGAGTGGGGGGAGATAAAAAAGGATTTATTTGCAAGTTAATCTCTGTTTAATCTGTGATTTTTACACTTGTGATCAAGTGCCATCACTTTGGGAACAACAAAGAAGCCTCACAGATGGCAGGAACCAGATGGAAGTTGAGGTTGAACATCCTCAAAGGACCTCTAGAAAGGCCCAAATTAGCGACTCCAAGCCATGCTGGAGGTGTTATTAAACTTCTCCAAAACATATGATCTGGAATTATTTGATTTAACATAATGTAAAAGTGCTTTTTCACTTCTTCTGGGATTTGTTCTTCTATTATTTGAACCCTGCTAAATGTGCTGCCTTGTGTCAGTGAGCTCCTCAGTTAAAGTGGCTGCTTTTCCTGGGTTTAATTTTGCTACTTTTAATTCCACTGGGCTGCAATTGTGAGTCAGACCAAATTACAGCTTCTGGACTGATTTCTATCCTGTTCATTATGTTGTACAGCTGTTACTCAGCAATGAAACCCTGATATTTATAACCTGCTCCTCTTCTCTCTGTGTCTTTTTCCTATTTTTTTTCTATTTGACAGGGGGTGGGTGGAGCAGTTTCATATTCAGGCAATCTCATGTAGTACTCCCAGCATTATTCCAAATTTCTTCCTACTTGTATTCTGGCTCCCTTTCCCTCTTTTTTGGGATCATTCCTGCACAGGGATCTGTCTATCAAGAAGACCTTTTGTTGGTTTTTTTTCTGGAGCATTGGCAGCTCATGGAGAAGGCCAATCTTGATGCCACCAGCCACTCTCACTTCCCAATGATAATCAAACCCCAATTAGCCCCAAACCATCACTAGATCTGTTACCACTTTGTTTTTACCACATCTGTGATCTATTTTTAACCAATATATTTGACTTGGATGGTTCCTTCTACTTCCTTTAACAGAAATGGGTGTTTTCCCTCCTCTTCACATGCCTTCACCTTTCCTTTTCCCTGCTCTTCCCAGCTCTTCACCTTTCCATCTCCCCCAGCAGGGTTCAGTGTTTTCTTGCTGTTTTTACTGTTTTCAATCTTCTAAGCAGCTGCTGGTTTCTCCATGAGCCATGATTCCCCTGGGAATTCTATCCCATTCATAATCCATGGTGTTGCAGTAACCTTCACTCTGAAGGAGGTGACAGGCCACCGTTGTGCAGCCAAGATGGCACAGAAAGCTTGGAAATGCTTGAAATACTATTTTATTGGATGTTATTGACGGTCCCAGAGAGATGATGTGGTGCTGTGCCTGTTTGGAGATGCCACTGGTGTTAAGGCTGAGGGAATTGGGATTGTTCAGGCTGGAGAAGAGAAGCTTTGAGGTGACCTAATTGTGACCTTCCAGGATGTGAAGGAGCTGCAAGAAAGATGGAGAGAGACTATTTCCAAGGGCCTGGAGTGACAGGACAAGGGGGAATGACTTCAAACTGCCAGAGGGCAGAGATAGATCAGAGATTAGGATAAAAGTCTTCCCTGTGAGGGTGGTGAACCCTGGCACAGGTTGCCCAGACAAGCTGTGGCTGCCCCATCCCTGGAAGTGTCCAAAGCTAGTTTGGAGCAACCTGGAATAGTGGAAGGTAGCAGGAGGGTTGGAACTAGAGTAAGTTCCCTTCCAACCCAAACCACTCTGCGAATTGCAGGGACAGAGCAGGGGTGACCCTGCTTAACCTCACTGTCCATGATGGACAACAGCCCTGAGGAGGCTGATCAGGCAAACCCTAAAAGGCTGAGTCCAAGGAAAAAAGACGTGCTGTGGTGTTTGATGGTGCGAAGGCCATGAGAGTGAATTTCCTCTGACCATTCAAGGCCATGTTCCATCTCTCAACCCCCACAGGCCAAAGAGGGCTCTCGTTTCCTGCAAACCCCACACTGGGAGAGCAAAAATGTTTGAGCCTTCTCTTGTCACCCACCTGTCCCTTGGAAAGCTGCCTATGCCCCTTTTTTCCATCTGTAACCCCACCCTAAGGAATACCCTCAGCAGCTTTGAACAATGTCATTGGAGCCTTTGCTTTAGGGTGTTTTCCAGTTGCTCAGCTGAGGTGAGAACTGCCTCCTGTCACCTCTCCTAAAAACCCATTGTGCCACACAACCAAGGGAGCTCCAGTGTTTGCCGTGTTCAAAACTGCAGGAATTGGCGCTTGGGGACAGGATTTAGTGGTGAACGTGCTGGTGCTGGGTTGTGGTTGGACTTGATGACCTTAGAGGCCCTTTTCCAACTTCTGTGGTTCTCTGAAGTGTCAGGCAGACCCCGGGTGGGGAGATGTGGCAAAAAGGCAGTTGGACAACTTGGCTTTTTGTCCTCTCTCATCAGCAGCTCCCCCACACCTTCCTCTAACTGTCCACACTGAACTGATGGGGGCTTGTTCTGATTGCCCCATTCCCCAGCGCTTCAGAAGAGTTTCAAGGAGGTGTTAGAACTGTGATTTTCTTCAAAAAACATAAATGTTTCCAAAAATCTGCTTTATTTATGACTAATCTTGCCAACCCCATCTGAATATACCTGTCCTTTCCTCCATTTCATGCACTGCTTCCCCAAATGTCTGGCTCTCTCAATTAAGTTACCAGGTATCCCAATGCTTGGTGGGTATTTTTGGGTTTCTTCACAACACATCAGCTCCTGGAGTGGTGCTGTTTTGTGCAAACATACATCAAGTTTCACAGCAGGCAAAATATTTCAGAAACCGCCTTCCCTGCCTGTTTTCATAAATTCAGAAACTAGAAATTAACTGATGACTCTAAATACGTTTGATTCTTTAAAAATCTTCCGGGCTGTGGGAGGAGGAACCAGAGGCAGAAGGAGCTGATTCCTGATGTCTGGAGTGCCAGTGGTTTGTTGTTCAATGTGTTCTGGATTTGCAGGTTCAGACTTGTGCAGCTTCAGCTCCCAGGAGTCCACTGAGGGGATGAGGAGAGGATGAGGAGGCATCAAGACAGGGCTCAGCCAGGCCTTTCCTAGCAGGTGGCTAAAGATCTCGTTCCAGCACGGGCAGTATTTCCACCATCCCCAAGGGCAGAGCAGTCCCTTTTCTGGGAAAAGCAGGTTTGGGAACTGCTGGGTCAAATCCTCTCAGGAGAGCCGGGACTTCTGAACTCGCCCAAATATCCCCAACCACAGGCCTGTGGGCACAAGGTGCCTCTCCCTTCCACTTCGCTGGTCCCTGGGAAGTTCTGCAGGAACATACTGGAGCTCAGCAAGTGCCTGAATAGGGAAATAACCCCCGTAGTGGGTCCCACTGCAGGCTCAAGGATTTAATGCTCCTCTTGGAAGCTAAAGGCACTTTTCCACACACTGCTGTGACACCAGCAGGACGATGGCACATGGGTGTGCCCTGTAAAGCACTTCTACTTGATGTAGTTGCAGAGAAAGAGTATAATCCTTTTTTTCTTGGGGTGTGGGGGGGAAGAAATATATATGTATATAAAAATATACAGCTGCCAATGGAGCCAAGCCCTGGAGATCTTACTGCCTCCTTCCTCCATGGAGCCAACAGGATTTCTGGGCAGGATCGAAGCCAAGTAGGGCTGTTAGGAGGCGAAGCTCATCAAGCCTTGTGATTTCCTTGCCATTCCCATGAAAAAAACCAACTCCAGCAGAGCCCAGCTCTGCTCTCTTGCAGGCTCCAGCCAAATCCAACCCACATTAAGGGAGTTGCTCTACATTCATATTGAAAAGCGGGCGCTTGCCAACCTTCCAGTGCCTTAAAACTTCTTGTGTTAAACTCCCGAGCACTGGCCTGGGGAAAGGATTGTGCTGGGGAATATGTTCATACAGTGCCTGGCACTGGGGGGTTCTGGCTCATGACTGGGATTTGTAAGCAGCTCCTGCAAGACTTGCAAGGCACTGCAGTGCATTTGAAGTCTGGTTTCCTTGGGAAACTTGGTTTAGCTGATTATGTTGTGCGTCTCCGTCCGCTCAGTTTCCTCCCCTCCAACTCCTGAACCCCTCGGCCAATCCCAGCCCACGCTGGCAGGAAGATAAAAGTTTCGCAGAGAGATTAAGTTGTATGGAAATAAGTGCACAGGTAGGGAAGAAAAACCTTATTACTGCTTCTCCCTCCTTTCCCCCGGGAGAAAAGGGCTGGATGTGAGCTCAGCCTTTATGAGGGAGCCCACATAGGAAGGGGGAAGGTGCACTGAGCACCATTAGCACCGTTTCCCACTGAACTACTCGCTGCCTAAGCCATGTTGCTTCGTACCCAGGGCTTGGAAACAACTTTTTTTTAAAGCAGTGTGAAGAATGGGAGGGTCTGGGCTTAATTTGGGGGCTGTAAACTGGAGGCTGAAAGCAGAGCAGGGGGAGGCAGCCCCTGCTTTTGCTTCCACAAACTTTCCTCCTACATCAGCCAATCCCTCAGTAAAATCATAGAGCCATAGGATGGTTTGCATTGGAAAGGGCCTTGAAAATCAAGGTGACCCACGGGCAGAGTCACCTTCCACGATCCCAGGCTTCTCCAGCCTGGCCTCGGACACTTCCAGGGTTGGGACAGCCACAGCTTCTCTGGGCAACCTGTGCCAGGGCCTCCCCACCCTCACAAGGATGCATTTCTTCCTGCTGTCTCATCTAAACCTCATTTCAGCTTAAATTCATCCCCCTCCCCATAAGGCATCTCTTGGTTCCCACAGCACCCCCATCCATCGGCGTCCCTGCCTGGGAGCACAGCCCGTGGACATCGCAGATCCAAGCCCTGACCTTCCCCACCCCTTAAACCAGAGCAAACACCAGCGCAGAGAACTCGGTTCCTGGCGTTTTGCCCCACTTCGACACGTCGATTTGGATGCCGGGCAAGAAACCATCTGCAGGTGTCACCCCTGCACGCGAAGTAAAGGCGGCAGAAGGGAGCACAGGTGGCCACCCGGCAACTACATTAAGACATCATAACTTTGACTAATTTGTAAACAGGCTGAAAGAACATCCACCCTCCCTGGAAGGGGGAGCAGTGCCTCTTTAAACCCTGGGGATATGACCTCTTGTCCTCTCTGTTTATAAGAGGGAGGGGAAGGGGAGGAAAAGGAAAAAAAAAAAAAAAAAAGAGGGAGAAAGGGAGAGAAAGTCAGACTTGTTGCCGTGTTAAAACCTGCCCCCCACCATCAGCTTTTGTGATGAAAATGGTGAGGGACACTCTCCAGCTCCTGGGTCTCTCTCTTTGTCATTCAGGCTTTGCAAGGGAGAGCTCCTTTCTGTTTATTTATCAACTCGGATCCCTTGTCAACACCTCACTTGACTGAAGTTTTAGCACCTTGGTGGGGTTTTGAGCTTTATTTTTTAACTCTCTCAGCCAAATCTGGCTGTTCTTTTCCTGCCCTGAGTGCAGGCAGATCTTCCCTTCTCACTAATTTTACAAGAATTCATCTTCTGTCAGCGTGAGAGTCTCCTACAGCAAAACACCAGGAAACTCCCATCCAGCCTTGTCCAGCCCTTGACACTGAGGGGGAATTTTGGGGTGCATGAGAGATATTTCAGTATTTCATCATTGCCCAAAGCTCTGGCCCAGCTCATCACCCCCCTCCATGTTCCCCTCTCCCATCCTGTGGATGCAACACACCGGGATAATTTTGCCATTGTGTCATTTCACATTAAACTGTTTTAAAACAAACCCTGTACGAAACAAATAAGTAACTTACATATATGTGTGTATATATATATATATATATATATATATTCTTGCTCTTCTGCACTTTTAAAACACATTTTAAAGGGTTTGGACACCTCCCCCAGGGGCTGTTGCAATCAGAGGCAGTAACAGTAGATGCTCCTATGCTTTTAAAATTGTACCTCATGTTCCTATTACTGATTTTAATTTATCTTAATTAACTTGCTGTGTGGCTGAAGAGAAGACACTCCAGTCTGGGTAGTTTTTCAGTCCAGTGCTTGTCAGCAGCATAAATTAATCCCTGATTAAAATGCATATTGATTTGCAAACACGAGCCTGAATCCCAACATTCATCTCCAGCGATGGTATCACTTGAGTTTCAAAGAGGTGGGTTATGAGCAAGTTCACAAAGGGATCAAATTCTGGTTTAAATTTTAAATTTGGTTTTTCTTTTGTTTGCACCTGCAGCAGGAGTGTGGCCAGCCCTTTGAAAATGGGTGATTTGAATAGGATGTTAGAAAGGGATTAGAAGATTTCAACATCAGTGCATGGGCGATTTAATAAACAACTGTTTCTTTTATTGTTCTTTCTGTCTCATAAACACTTGGTTTTCCTTTCTTTATTTTTTTCCCTCAATCCAATGTATAAAGAGAGACTGGGTGGAGCAGAGTAAAGAAATTACAATTTTAAAGCCAGTCCTTATTCTAAGCATGGATTTGAAGGGAATCTTCACAGAATTCTAGAATGGTTTGGGTTGGAAAGGACCTTAAAGATCCTCTCGTTCCAGCCCCTGCCATGGGCAGGGACACCTTCCACTGTCCCAGATTGCTCCAAACCCTGTCCAACCTGGCCTTGAGCACCTCCAGACCAAAAATCTTCCCCCAAAGCCTTGTTCTACCCCTGTGGTTTCTTTCTGAGACCAGCAATGTTGTATTTGTAGTCATGCTCTTTGCAATACTATTATTGCTTGAATTTAGTGTTCTTGATTTTGGCACATAATTGAAGGCAGTTAATGAAAAGGAGGACAGAAAATGAGAACCCTCAAAGGATGTTTCATTCCATTCCACAATGGCCCTTCATTTCCAAGGATATGAGACTCCTTTGGTTAACAAGTTGTCACCCTTTTAGATGCTGGGGCTTGGCAAAATGGGTATTTCCAGAAAGGGAGATTTGCCCCAGTACCCCAAATACAAGACCTTACAATGTCTCTCTCAAAGAAAGCAAATTATTATTATTACTATTGAAATATTTCTTGTGCTCAGTTCTTGGCCTCTGAGCCTGCCCTGTCCCATGAATGGGTGTTTGTGTACCCAAGAGCAGGTTTGGGCCCTACAGATAATCAGCTTCCACTGCTGATTAATAGGCTTTTAATCTGACTCTGACCTAGAGAAATTCCACACAAGCAAACATATTTCACACACAGAGGCCTCAGGTTATGTGTGCATTTATTGTATTAGGGTCCCTAGGGGCAAAATTCATATTTTGGATTATTTCCTCTATGAATCTCAAGTCCTTAAGGTGTCAGAAAAACAGGATTGCTCCTTAAGGAGTCAGGGAGTTACATTTGCCTTCAGATGGTCACAGCTTGCCTCCAAAATAAATTGATTTTCTCCAAATCTCATCCCATAAGGAGGATGCCAAGTTTCCCTTCACAGGACTTGCTTGTCAGAGGATGATCTCCACAGAGTGACTTTGGAACAACCGAGCAGCTGCTGGTGGAGACCACCTGGAAAAGTTTTCCTCACCATCAGCACTGACTGCCCTGGCCACAACCCCAGGGGGCTGTGGGAGGTGCTGGAGAAGATCAAAGAATCATGGAATGGTTTGGGTTGGAAGGAACCTTAAAGATCACCTTGTTCCGATCCCCCTGCCATGGGCAGAGACACCTTCCACTCTCCCAGGTTCCTCAGGGTCCCTTCCAAACCTGCCTTGAACACCTATTGATGGCTGAAGGTGACCAGCCTGGTGGGTTTTGGGGGAGTGGACGAGGAAAGGGAATGTTCATCTGGCCACGAACCTGCTGCCACTGCAGTCTGATAGAGCTGGATCCTCATGTTCATCGCCTTCTGATAGCACTTATAAGGGAGGCTTTTTTACTCCCAATTGACAGCATCCCTCTCAGCAGATATTTTACTTGCTCTTCAGCAAGACAGGAGATCAAGGCCGGGGTGCTGGTGTTCCCCCCCGACACCAGCCCAGAGCACTGGTCAGCCCTGGAGGCAGCAAGGGAAGAGGTGACAGAGTCCATCCTCCCGCCTTCCAGGGCAAGTCCCTACAATCCTTCTACCTGCCAAGTCTCTCTGATATCCCCATGTCTCCACCATAAAGACGAGCTCCCTCCCCACCTGAGGCTCTTCCAGCTCTTTCTGGGGTGAGGAAAGGAAACTGGAGCCCCGTTGTTGCAGATCTCTGCGCACCGAGGTGCATTTCTCATCCCTCCTTTTTTTTCCTCCCCAGGTTCGTTCTCCTGCTGTACCACTAGGTGGGCCAAAGCCACACCGGTGAGAGTTCCTTCCATCCCTGCAGGAGACGGCAGGGCAGGTGGGTCTGGTCCATCCCTGCTGGCCAGGGGACGGGACACGGAGGGAAAGAGTAGCGAGAGGTGCCAAACAGCCCCGAGTTTCACTGTGAGCCTTGCTGCCATTCGAGCCCTTTGCAGGAGAGGTGTCCTGTCCTAAAGGGACCATCTCGGGGACAGGAATCCAGCTTGGACATCCACACCAGGGAAGTCACTGGCACGAAACCACATCACAGGATGGTGACAGAGGCAGGAGCAGAGCCACCAGCACCACCAAGCCCTGGCCTTGCCACCGACTGCCTTCCTAAAGCCCGTCATGGATGGCCAGGACATGCTCAGCAGAGCCTGGCAGGGAAGAAACAGAACCAGCACCAGTTCCTGCAGGAAAAACTGGAGGCACACACAATATGAAAGGGAATTCCCTTCAGAAAAACGTTTTTTTAGCCAAGGGAGGGTGACAGAAATATGAAAGTCTGCATGTAAAATCCCAAAGGAAAGGATCATCACCCAGGACAGACTTGCTCTGCCCTGCAAAAGGTTTGGTACGTCCCCGTGCAGCTCTCTGGGTGCTCTGCTTCCATCACACTGGGGACACACCAGCACTGCATTTTTATGCTCTCAGCCATCCTCCATTTCTCTTAGGTGCTCTGTGATCAGAGGATAATACATTGATACAGAAAAAAAATTTAATGGGAATCCAGGAGCAGCCGAAATCCCAGTTTGGCACTGGCATAAAATAACCTGGGCAGGTGTTTTAGGCAGTGTCAGATGTCTGCTGTTCCTTTTCTTGCGTGCTGTTCCCTTCCAGTTGAGGGCATCTCTTTGAAGCCTAAAGAGTCGAGAAACACCCCCAAATTTGCTCCTGATTTGCTCAATCCTGTCAGTGCCTCTTTAGAGCCCAGAGAAGAGGTTTAAGGTGGCCTGTAGGCATCTCACCTAACTTCAGCTTTCTAAAGACTAGGCACCAAGTGGAAACCAGATCCCCAAAACAGGGGAATGCAGCTCCAGGAAGACTTCACCCCACCTACCAAACACCAGTATCTGCAGTGGGCTGAGCCGCTCAGGTGTCTCATTGACCACCGAGGCAAAGAGGATTGGACAGTGGGAAGAGGAAAGATGAAATCCTTTTATGATACTTAGTGCTTTTCCAAAAACCCTCTCCCACCTCCAGCATCCGTCCAACCTCCCCTCTTGGAGAGCCGTGGCCTTTCTACTGCAAAAGCAACTGCTCACAGAGACCTGTCCTGAAAAAGGAACACGAATTTAGCACCAAAATCCAACTTTTCAGCACCTCTGCCACCGAGTCACGTCATGAGCCAGATGTTGTCCCATCTCCTGCCATGTTCTCCACCCCTGATCAGGTGGATATTAACCTACCTTGTCATTATTTGCACTGCTGTGACTCCTGGCCAGGAGGCATGGACGATATATCCGAGGTGGATCTGGGTATTCAAGGATCTGAAAAGTGGAAGAGGGAAACAGAATGACATGTCACAAGCACAAAAGGCCTATGGCAAAGCCAGCCCTCCATCAGCCCAGTGCCCTGGCATCCATATTCCCAAAATTCATATGATATTTTCATATAAATATGATATAAAATGCTTAGTGCTCACAGCATATTTTGATATCTGGGTTTCCAGATATCTGTAGCAACTCCCATGTGCTCTTGGAGTCCTTTACCAGGGCTGGCTTTAGAGATGGGGGTTACAGAGCTTCCCGGTGGGGATTTACTGGGGTTCCCAGTGCTCCCAACGGGCCACTGAGTGGGTTTCTTGGGACAGAAAGAAAACCAGGCTGTGGCTTTCTCTGCACGTGGTGGCTTCACCCATCCATGGGGTCCATAGAGGGATGTGTGGGGCACACAGTGAGTAAACTGTGGGGAAGATTAACCAGTTAATTCCAGTTGCAATGTGCAACATCAAATAATTAATTAGATTTTACTGATGGAAACTCAAATCTGAAAGGGGGAAGGGGCACAATGCACTGGTGTCCTCCACTAAAATTAAGCAAAACCTTCTGGCCCACAAGGAGCTTTCCCGAGTTCTGTGTTCGCTCTCCATGAGGATGATGTTCCCATCCTGCAGCCCTAACAAACCTCTTCCATGTAAGGAAGAGGAGGTAGGAGAGCAAGAGGAGTGACCCACGGGGTATTTGAAAAACGTGACCAGTCTGCCAACCTTCCTGCCTGGATCAAACCTCCTCCCCTGGCTCCTCATCTCTTTCCTTAGACTTCCCAGGGATGGAAGCATCCTGGATGTGCCCTTTTTGGCCATGGGTGAGCACAGCTGTTCTCTGCTGTGACTGACTGCAGTCATGTTTCTAAATCCAGCTCTCTTGACACACTCAAGTGGCCCCTGAAGATGCCAGCTGGGCCACTGTCGTGAGTGAGCAAGACAGAACCAGCCTGCAGAGCCTTCAGAAGGCATCCCAGCCCCGTGATGATGAGTCTATGTCCTCCCATCCCCTTTTCCCATTGCCAGTTTGCCAACTGAAATGACCCACCTCATTCGGTGGCAGGATTGTCAGGGAATAATAGAATTCTGGAATGGTTTGGGTGGGGAAGGGACCTTCAAGTTCATCCATTTTCAACACCCTGCCATGGGCAGGGACACCTCCCACTATCCCAGGCTGCTCCAAACCCTGTCCAACCTTGTCTTGGACACTTCCAGGGACGGGGCAACCACAGCTGCTCTGGGCAACTTGTTCCCTCAGAACTTCCCACAGAACTTCTCCCTGGACACTGATGGGCAATGGCAAGAGTGAAGAAGGCAAAGCCATGCTGCTGTCACTCCACTGAGGGTCAGATCCTACCCAGTGCAATGTGTACGTCTGAATGATGCACAAATATTTGGGCAAAGGATGGAAAACAGCGGATCAGCCTGGATGAGCTTTGCCAGGTTCTGCCATCAGGCCCTAAATCAGCTCTTGGGAGAAAACACCACAGATTTGGGCAGCCAAATGCCAGCAGTCCCATATCCCCAAGGCCGTCCTGCATCTCTAAGGCTCGTGGCAGCCTTTCTACTGATTCTAATGGATTGCAAAATCCGGCCCTTGAAGGTGTGGGTTCAAAGGTAGCGTTGATAAAAGATGACTAATCAACAGGAGCGTTCCTAGGGGTGGGAATGGCTGTTACACACCCCACTACCTTTTTTATCAGTGCCATTGAAAGCAGTTGGCACCAGAGCGAGCAGCGATGCTGCTGCTGGAGGGATCAATCCATCCCCGAGTGTGTGTGTGTGTGTGTGTGTCTGTGTGCCTCTGACAAAGTGGATTATCTCCATCCTTCCCCAAACAGCAGCTGCAAAGCAAAGAGGAAAAGGGAGAGTGGCTGAATTTGTACCTTCAGGTAAAGTTGCCTGGTGCTTCCTGGAGGGAGGGGCAGAGGCTTTGGGGGATGTTTAAATCTCTCCCCAGGAACAAAAGGACGGGAGATTAGCTCGACCCCTGGAAGGGATGTGTGTCCTGCCCCATCCTCCCCCTCCATCCCTGCCTTGCCGGGACCCCCACGCCCTGTCTGAGGGTCTGTGTGTGTGTGTGTGTGTGTGTGTGTGTTCCAGTCTGCAGTGTGAGCAATTTCACTTGAAAAGACGGAGAAATCCCCTCCTTTGAAAGTCTCAGTGTTTGGTTCTTTCCAGTAATGCTATAATTGGATGGGATTTTCTCTAATACAGAGGGAAAGTCCTTAAGATGATTTTTCACACACCACCACCACCCCTCCTCTTTTTTTCCCTCATCCTACCTTATGCAATGAAACTCCCTCCTCCAGCCCCTTCGGCTCCTCTGGGGTGGGGGAGCCGCTGGAGGAGGCGTTGAGGGAGGGGGGATGGATTTAATACACTCCATATAATTGCAGCATCGACACCACGGGGATTTGCTGGGAGAGAGCATCCGTCCCCCCTCTGGAAGCAGGAGAGGAGCCGCTCGGCTCAACCCGAGCTCGGCTCCACGGAGCGATTAGATCTCGGAGCACTTGCCAGAGCTCACATTTGCAATCACTTGTCATCCAAACCCTAAAGAAAATAATCAGGGCCCGACCCCTGCCAAATTCCCAGTGATTTAAATATCCCCGAATGAACTGCGTTTCTAGTGTAATTTCACTAGAATGAGTATATCTCTCCATCTAGCTCAACACAAACATATCTTTATATATATGCATATAAAGCTCTGTGTGTGTAAATAGGAATATATTCCCTACTAAGGGAAAATACATATGCAGCTCTTAATGAGAGTGAAAGCGCATTTTGATTTGAGCTAATGCGAGGTTGCGAGCCTTCCTCCAAGAAAGTCGTTTTAAATTGTGCCTCTCTTTGTTCCGTGCGAGCCACGGAAATTTTCTGATTCACGGATAAAAATGAAAGAAAGTCGAAGAAAGAAATGAAAGAAAAATAAAATAAAAAAAAAAAAAAGAAACAAAATCTTATCCAGCTCTCCGTGTCCTTAACAAAACAAAAATGAATGAATGAATAAATAAATAAATAAATATATAACCAGCAAAAATCCAGGCAGCAAGCAGCTAAAACAACCAGGAAAAAAAAAAAATCATGTACAAGAGAACCGTTGTTATTATTCCGGGGAGAAAATATCTCCTCGCTCCATCCAGTGCCTCCATCCCCTCGTTTTTCGCCTCTCCAACCCCCTTTCAAATGAGGCAGGGGAAGGCAAGCCCTGTCAGCTGGGTGACACTTGCTCCCAGATCCAGCAACCTTTAAACAATATGTTCCAGAGGAGAAGCAAATCCAACCACGGACCCAGAATCGAGGAGCTACATCTTTATAATAACATTGATAATCATTTTTTCCCCC